>APFE031370170.1:129840-174194 GCA_000404065.3 Pinus taeda | reverse complement strand
TCTATCTCTGGGTTTTGTTTATGAATTAAACAATAGATCTGCAAACGTTCTAATTGCCCTAAGTGGTGGCTCTAGTAACCTCCTTAGATCAACCCCTATGATTTACATATACTAAACATCACTTACTCGGCCTAAATCCCTGAACTGAATTGCAAATTATGAGTAAAAATTCGTTTAAAGTCTCGCACTGGTACCATCGCACCCTGCCTTCAAGGCAGTCTGTATGCATCGCACTTCCCATGTGCAGTAGGTGCGCTGCATACTGAATTCACTGTGTGACAGGTGCGATGGTCAGGAAAGGTTAACTTTACCTTCAGACTTGGGTTTTTTCCTCACTATTTTCAGTTCTATTCAGGAGTGTTGTTGTCTGTGGTCAGTATATCTATTTAATCTTTTGACATATATATATATATTTCTTTTTTCATTTTATTTTTCTTTTTTTTTATAGTTTTTTTTTTTTAATTTTTTTAAATATTCATTTATATAAAAAATAAAATTAAAAAATTTAAAAATTAAAAAAAAAAATTAAATAGATTTTTTTAATATCTACATATCTTTCTTTTCTTTTTTAATATATATCTGTTATTCTTCTTTTTCTTTAAATATATTTTGACTTTTTTTTAATATTTGTAAATACTCCCCTGTTTTTAAATGGGCAAAAGCTTGACAGCGAATCCAACAGAATGGAGAACCTCCAACTATGTAGCGAAACGCTTGATCAAAATGACAATGAAGTTGACGGATGGGCTGATGGCCAAAGGCTGGGATCGAAGAACATGGCTTTGATACTGATGTTACGAACAAAGTTCGTAAATGCTCTGATACCAATGTTACAAACAAAGTTCATATATGCAACAGAGAGATTTAGAATATCAGAAATATATAAATATCCATCATATATATATATATTATATATATATATTATATTATATATATAATATAATATTGTTTGAAACAGATGATATATGTGTTACAAATGAGGCCCCACATATATTACCTAGGCAGTTGCCCTTTCACGAACGGTCTCATGTCCATAGAAACATGCCTCTTCATATACTATTATTAGCTAATTAATCATTATTCATTATTATTATTATTGTTATTTATTTTATAATATATTTTATTCATAACACTTAAATGATTTTAATGCATATATCAAGTACTGAAGGGGATATCTTAAAGTCATGTTTCTTTCCTTTACTAATAGGGTTTGCTTCAAAAAAGAACATTCCTATTTTGACATCATTCCTTTCAGACTGGTTGATCCATTTAAAGATATTGAGATCCATGGAAATAAATTTCATGAATAACTACAAGATATTACAGTATGGGGGTAAGGTATGTACACCTCCGTAGACTTGAGCAGTCAAATTGCTGGGTGAAGGGGGTCCCCTGTCCCAAAACAAGGTCTCCTATATGAATTTGGAGTCTGGCTAGGCTGTGACCTTAAAACTAGATTAGTATTATTATACAAGTCAACTATTGCACACTGTAAGCAGCTTTTTCTGTAATCTCAAAAAAAAAGTAGATGGAAAATATACTATAGATCAAAAAAGAGAAATGCATACAGGGTGAGAGAAAGAACCTGTCTAGTCTGTCCGTTCCAGCTAAGAGTAAAAGCTTTGCAATTGGACAAGAGAGAAACATTTCTGATAAACCTTGATACCTGAAAAATGGAAAAGCTATTTCAACCACTTAAAATGTAACTGAATCTAAACCCAATAGCTTCATTCATAATCTTCAAAAATATATGTTTGACAAATAAGCCACCTTCCTGTCTCTGCCTATCTGCAAGCCTGTGCACAAACTAGTAAAGTGTTCATTCTGTATATATGCTTGCTCATGTTGGCATCTTACAGAATTCCTACTCTTTTCTAGGTTGTACTTCTGTTCACGGCATGGGACTTTAAAATGCAAGCAGGCATTCTTGTTTTTGATAGCATGTAGTGGACAGCATGTAATGGTTGTATAATGCAAGTAGGAATAAATGATGTCAGCATAAATCTACAGGCATATGATATGCTGCCTTGCAATTAACATTACAAAAATCAAAGAGGTTTTTGAAATTTTGCCATTACCTACAAGCCCGTGCACAAACTAGTAAGGTGTTCGTTCCATATACATGTTTGCACTGTATAATTATTAATGTCTGCTCATTTGGCATCTTATGGGATTCCCACTCTTTTCTAGTTTGCACATCTCTTTACAGGATATATTTTCAGATGGGAGAAAGCATGCTTGCTTTTGACAGCATGAAGTGGTTGTGCAATGCAAGTAGGAATGAGTGATGTCAGCATAAAGCTACAGCCCTGTGATATGCTGCCTTCCAATTAAAATTCCAAAAAACAAAGGTTTTTGCAATTTCACCATTATCTGCAAGCCTGTGCACAAACTAGTAAAGTGTTCATTCCATATACATTTTTGCACTGGATAATGTTTACTCATTTGGCATCTTATGGGATTCCCGTGCCTTTCTGGTTTGCACATGTCCGTTCATGACATCGAATTTTAAGACGGGAACAAGCATGCTTGTTTTTGACAGCATGAAGGATTATTGTGCAATGCAAGTATGAATTAGTGATGTCAGCATAAATCTGCAGGCATACAATATGCTGCCTTCCAATTAAAATTGCAAACATCAAAAAGGCTTTTGCAATTTTTCCATTAACAGCCAGTTTTAAAAATTGATTTCTCCACAACACACAAGTAATACAGGAAAAAGTCCATAAAAAGGAGAGAAATAAAGACTTGAGGGAGTTCTAGAAGCATTGATAGTAACATTACCAGCATTTCCAGTAGTTTTCAGTTTTCTCAAGAGGTGTACGCCAAACATAGCTGCATATAAGCAAATTCGCAGTTGAGCTGAATATAGCATTAATGATTCATGTAACGTCTTTATTATACCCAGAATTGAAGGTGCATTTCTTTTTAGAAAAATAAAATTCAAACCCATTCTTTGGCATTAATAGATAAGCCGCAAAACAAAAAAATATATATTTGGCCAGGGTCCAGAGAAAAAAACATTAAAACCATACAATTCTAAATTTCGACTCAAATAAAGCAATCTTAATTTCACTAAAAAATTCAATGGATAGTAAAGATTACCATTCCCTTTCATCATTAAATCTCAATGTCGAAGGAACTGATACACGAGCAGATTCAATATTTCTTAGTGATCCCCCTTTAACACTCCATTCAATCTGGCCAAAAAGAATCAACATCATGGCCAACACAAGATTTAGTCCTTTTAGTTAGTAAAGATTTGCATGGCTTGATCCATTTCAATAAAAACGAATGGAATGGTTGATTGTCAAGTGGAAAAAGCTACCGTGCTCCATCATATTAGACTAAATACAGCTTAGATGAATTTGTTGACCTCCTTCGTTTTTTTATTACAAACTACCATATAGCATCAATATTACAGATGAGGTTGCAGATGTAGGAACTAGTCATAAAATGCACATGAGTGATTTAATAGTCTGTTTGATCATATTTTTAGCTCACACAAGTGTGATATACTAAAGGAGAAAGAAATGAAGGAAGCTCAACAGGCATCATTGTATGGGGGCCAATTCCTAATACAACCAACTATAGATATAGAAAAGTGTCCTAAGATTTCCAGGTAAGCTAAATATAGGAAATTGACCTGTTATAAATGGTGGATCTAATACAAGAAGATTGAGTTCTTATGCTTATTTGGAAATTTCGATACATTAATGTTAAATTGAAGCCTTGTTAACATTAAATTTGACTTTGCATGTTCAATATTAATGATCCAGTACATTTGTGAGCACATCTATTGGCTCTAGAAATTTGAGATCATGGCAGCAAGTCCTATTTTCAGACATTTTCAGAGTGACACGGGACAAATCTTATCCAGTGTTTTGGCACTGGACTGCATTTCTAATTTTAGCAGGTGTCCCCTGCATGCATGTTACATCCAACACTTCAGCATACAAGGGACGGTGTTTGTTTCAAAAGAGTACATAAGTTTTCAGATTTGTTATTTTGAAAATGTTTCTGTGTTTATATACTTATTATCTTTAGCAATGGGCTGCAGTTTTGAGTATCCCTCTACGCTCTGATGGCATTTCAAAAGGTTATTCTTCAATTTTTGCAACTGCTATTTTGGGAAATTTCCTGTTTTTTATAGACTTTATGGAAACTAATGACATTTCTCAATACTCCTTCTGGAGGAGAGCATCTGTGTGACCTTTGGTGGTGGAAAAGGAAGGTCTACTTTTAGACTCTTCATTTTTAGAAAGTACTATATATGAATGCAGTTGGCCAGTGACAACAAAGAAAACCCAGAAATTTCAAGTGACTTTAAATTAGGTCAAGATTAAGGCACTGCATCTAAAATAGGAGTAGAATGAATGTGCTGTACATGAATCAGAGGGTCATGTTTGCGTGTGAGTATACATCACATTTGTCAATGTCATAATAACTTATCCATCACTATTTCTGGTCAGTTTCAAATACAGAACCTAGCCATTCTACCACAAAGTTCGTTTTCCGTACCTGTTATTGGAAAATCTAGCAGCCTAGTGCAAAGCCTCACTACGCAACCTAGGTCTTAATGCAACAAAGAGATCAACCACCACTGTCACCTCAGTGCCCTTTCTCCTAGTATTTTGTGGTCGGATGTTATCCTTACAGGGAGGTTTCCCTGGCAAGGATAAGGATAGATGACCGAGGGTTACTAAGGCAAATAATTCTCCAATGATCTTGCTAACAATATCACTTAGAAAGATCTTCAATAAAGGAATGCTCAAGGCCGATAAGAGCTTAATGGTTATGAAAGAAGGTATTGGCAAAGTCTTGGAGGCCAAAATAAGATTTCCAAATGTTCAACTACACTTTCAACCAACCCCAATAAACTAAGAAAAGGCTATTACAAGTTAGGGTTTCAATGATAGGCAGATTTACAACATGTAAAACCATATAACAGCCAAGAACTAGCCTACAAAAGATAAGATTAACAAAGGCCTCAAGGCTATAAGGGAGGTAAGAAAGCGATAGGTCAACAATAATTTTTAATGGCTGAAATTGCACAAAAAGGCAGCATAAAATTATGTCATCAGTCCTAAATTTTTATGGTAAACATGCAATAAATGATACATTTGGCTTTTAAAACATTGATAAATGCAATCTTTACCTAAAGGAAAAATATCATATAGATATAAAAATAATATTAAATGCAGATGTTGACAAAACCCTAACACTATCTACCATGACAAGGAGAAAAAATAGGAATTTAGTTATCAAATTAGACTAGTGCCTTTATTCAATTGGGCAATGGAGTCAATTAGGTCGATGTCAGGGTCAAGGTAGGAGGACCTTGGACTGAGAAGGGTGGAAGTCAATTTGCTTCCCTTAGAAACCCCAACAACTTCTTTCATAGGAGATTTAAGGTCAAAGGATGCATGAAAACAAGTTCCTTTGATGGATTCTTGAATGACAAATTTTGCATAAATATGTAGAAACAAGAGTTCATAAAAGATATTTTACTTTTTAATATGGCACAAGGTAAATCCTAATTTCAGAAATTACATGCAAAATGGAAGATAGCATTAAACTAACACCATTCAAACAAGAATCACTTCATCAATCCACATGATAGTCTCTCCATGCAATAAATATCATCCCCAAGACAATTTGCACTGTACTTGTTACCACACAATCTAGCAAGGCCCTAAGGAAAGGAAACCTAAGGAACAACTACTAGACTAAGTGACAAAAATGGAACCAATTATTGCTCAATCTAGCAAGGGTCCTAGGAGGGGTTCCTATAGAGCAACTATTAGGCCAAGTGGCAACAATGGAGCAATAGCCCACTATCACCTCAACTAAGTTGCCTGCTCTTTGCAGACTTTCACTGATGGGAGGGGTCCCGGTATTAGGGTAATCACTAAGAATAATGTATCAATGGTGTGGAGGTAGTGATTTCAAAAGCCTAGTCAAAGGAGAGACTCTAATGATAGGGCTTGCTTACTTCAAAAGCAAGATGTGTGGCTCTACAACAAGGGGTAGAGAGAGAGATCAACGCCTTGGGTTGAGGAGTATTTCTTGATATCAAGTGCCCTCGGCCTAAGAATCCTACGAAAATAGGTTTTCTAAGTAATCCTTGTGAAATTGGAATGAGAGGTTGTGGGACCACAAAGAAACCCTAGTGGACCCAAATGAGGTCAAGGGTTTGGGAAGACACTTCAAACAGAAGGTCCTAACCAAGTGAGGGAGAGCAAAAAAATCAAAGAGATTGGATTCGACATGAGACTTTAATGCAATGACCCTTAATGAACCCACTAACCAAAGGAAAACTAGAAAAAATGGTTCTCAAGCTAGGGCTTGGAAAAACTTGAGATTCCACAGTCGAAATGGCTTCAAAATTGGAAGAACTCTCAAGGACACAAAAGCGCAGCCCTTGACCAAATTTCATCAAGTTTGGATGGTTATGATTGATTTCGTGTGATGCCCTAGGAGACACTAGGGTTAGGGCTTAGAAAGAGAGAAGGGGGGAGGTGAAGGATTTTTTGTTTAGGTGATCACCAAGGATTAGACCAGTGACTAGTCTATTGGGAGAATGGAGTCAATGAAATTTTGATGTTTATAGCTTCTTTTACCCAATCAAGGAGTTCCCTGACAACTTTGCATTAGAAAATCAGAAAGGCAAAAAGATTTTCTTATTCTTGATAATTACTTGTGATGTTTTTTGCTATTAGAATACTTCATATCTTCTTTCCTTTAGTTCATCAAACAATTACCAAAGAAGCAACACAAAACAATAGACACCAAATGTAGGCACTATGCCCGGGAAAAATCCCCCACGAGGGGAAAACCCAATCAAGAAATTCTTCCTTTCAATAGTATTGTTTGAGACTCTTCACCCTAGACCAAGACCAAACCTTCCCTCCACACCAAGTCAGCCTCCCAGGATTTCGACCCCTTTCCAGCAACTTCAACTAGGAAGCAACTTCCAGCAACTGGCAACTTCTGTCAACAATGAAAACTGGAAGACTTCGATCTCCCAATCTAGGGCACGAAAACGAGAGAGAGGTATCAAAATTTTTATTTTCTTCTTCTCCTTAGGCTCCACCAAACTCGCACTTCCTTTGGCTTCCCAGCAACAGACTTCAGTGCTTCACACTTTTCCCAGCTACAAGAAATATCGAACATCTTATGAGAGAGTGTGTTCCAAATGAATTCGATGTGCTTGTATTTATAGTCTCCATGTGACGTCAAATTAGGGTCCTTAGGCTGACTTGATTTCTTCTAGGCCGACCTGGTGTGGAGGAAACATAATTCATATTCAACTCAATACTTAACCTTTTTACATGACTCAAAAGCCCAAGAAGGATCTCTTTAAAAGTTCAATGACTCTATTGACTCAGAATAAATCCTAGAAGTCCTCAATGGGAACTTTGACCTAAAACATGGTGACCCAAGCACGAAACCTATGCTTTAATAAGTCACCATAATAATAATAATAATAATTTTCTTTATTCTTTTGACAAGTACATTGCAATATGACTCAAATAAATTAAATGAGGACCGAACCTAGTTACATTTTCCAACACTCTCTCTTCACTAGGGAGGTATTCATCATATACAAGTACAATGGAAGATCTCAAACTATATGAGTAATGAAGAACTTTAGGCACCGCAATGACATGGACTAGATTCCTGACTAGGGCAATCTATCCATTGGTCTCTCAACAATTTAGGCACTAGAATGCCATGAAATAAATTCCTGACCAAGGCAATCTATCCAAGCGGGAATAAGGTGGACTCAAGCTTTCATCCCCTCGAGGTACCATCAAGCTTACTTGCTAACCACCAACCCAAAGATCCAAGTGTGTATCCAAAACAGAGCTCTTTAATCAACACCACCTTTCTAACTTCAAGACCTAGACATCAACACAAAGCGTTGGCGACATGTCCTCCCAGGCAATGCTTCACTGACAAAGCCTCAACACCCTTGATGCGGCAGATAAAGGATGACCAATCTCTCCTAATCAAGCCAGCATGCTATCAAATCTTTCGAGAGATTCACCTGTACAAACACAATGCCAATTAATAATATACTTTCATATGTATATAATCAAATACAAACCTCGGGGGTCTTCCAGGCAACTTAATGTTGCTTTTCAACTTTTCATAGTAGGACTATCAACCGAATCTCTAACAGAAGATTCCTCAATCATACACTTTCCTTTCCTACTTCTCATGTAGCAACATATCCTCCAAAATTCATTTTTCAATCAAAACCAAGCTATGCCCTCCCTCTCAACCAGGAAGCATCTCTTTATCCAAACTCCCTCTTAAACTGAGGGAGATCTGGGGCTTCCATAGGGAGATCGGCTTCTTCTTTTCGTCATCATAGAATCTTCCATTTCTTTCAACAATTTCATCAAAGTTATCATCATCCCCAACATGCTTATCACATCAACGAACATCTTCACCATATTGAAGATTGTGTAACTGCACAACTTAGATAGCAAGTACAACCAAATCTATAGAAGCATGAAGTTAGTCATATCAAAACCACGGAAGCACTTCAACTTTATACATATCAGATACCCAGACTTAAAAAAGAGACGCATATTCTTCAACATCTTGCTAGGGACTTTGTCATAAACCCTAGACTACCTCATAATAACCTTCATTATATCTAGGGTTTCAATGTTTTCTTCCAAAGGTATTACATACCTTACTACAACACATAGCAAACCCTAGAAACAATTCAAACAAGTATAGATCAACAATGTATCTAACAACATTCAGAATTTATATGTTAGATTTTCCACTAGGGTTTCATACAAATCCTAGATTTCATACAAAGGAATCAATCAAAATCCATCACATCTTAGTCATGACAGCTTCCACTAGGGTTAGCTGCAAACCCTAGATTTTCAATCAACTATCAATCTCAAACAAAACACAAATTTCAACAATCTTACACAAATCTCAAATCATCATATTGTCATCATACATTAGAGATTCTTGCTTCTACTAAGGTTCAACTACAAAACCCTAGAATTTCATTTTCACAATCTCAACAATCATTATATAAATAGATCTCAGATTGTTATATCACACATACTAGAGAATTTAATTCTTACTAGGGTTTAGTTGCAAAACCCTAGATTTCCAAATATCATCATCCTAGAATCTTAGACAAGGACCATAAATAACTAGATCAACACACATATCTAGGAATTCATAATCATACATAAGCATATCATATGTCCGACAACATTAATACATTAGACATACACTGACCTAGACCACGCTAGGGTTTCAACCAAAAGGACATTTCTATAAATACCCAGGGTTTCATCATTGTGCAAAGGTATTTCATATCTTGTGTTAGTCAACCCAACTTCAAAATATCAATATGAGTTATACAACAAGTTTGATCAAATAAACACACACATACCACGAAAATCATTTCTAAGACATTATAAGGATCTTACTTACACATTCCATCAGACCCTAATGAGTTGGAGTTTCAATATAGGAACATAGAAAACCCAAAAATTACCAATACTTCATAGGTTTGGGATTTTAGACCTTATCATTTGACCCTAAGTTAGGTTTTCATTATCATACCAAAATCTCAAACATGACATCATCAATGAAACTTCAAATAGCATTTCATAATATCCCTTAGCAGTTTAGGGTTTCAGACATTTACATTAGCATACCCTTAGGTTAGGGCTTTCCAAAGAACCGGTCTAGGGTTCTATAAAATCAATTAAGAATAGGAGTGGGGTAGATTTATCAAGCCATGAATCACCCAAAATAAGAATCAATGTGATTCACTATAGCTAGACACAAAAATGTTAGTAATAGATTTGCAAATGAATAAACATTTATTATAAAGAAATCAATGTTTTAAAGCATACCTTTGTTCCTCGACAAACCTTGTCTTGAGAGGTCCTCTTTCATACTCCTTGAGAATATATCAGATGTTCTCCGAATCAAGACAATAGAGGGAGAATGATGATTAGTATTTAATATAATCAAAACTAAATGAGTACATGAAACCAACAACTAAAAGGAAATGAGATACTTATCATTGGGAGTTGTTGGGGGTTCCCTACAAACTTATAAAAACAATAAAAAATGTCTTTTCCAAAATATGTTAAAAACCTATAAATTCTAAAACATATAAAACAAAATATCTAAAACTACAAGCAAACAACTTAGTAGTGTAAGTCCCTAATGTCAAATTCTTCGGGCTTGACTTTCTTTGGGTCTCCTTCAGCAAAGTTGGCTTGATCTCTTTCTCTCTTCTTGTTTCTTGGATTATCAAGACAAACACTCCTATAGCGACCTTTCTTATGACATTGATAGCATTCGATCTTAGACATGTCAACTTTCTTACTTGGTCCTTTCAATTTCTTTCCTTTACTTAATTCTTCCTGATGGCGGGCAGTCCATACTTCTTCAAAGGTTGGAGCTGCCTTCCAACTGTTAAGTCCTACAGCGAATGCACCCCGAGTAGGTGGCAATCCTAATAGGGCAGTGATCACAAGTTCTTTGTCTGGAACAATTTCATCAATGGCCAAGAGATCATCCTTGAATCTTGCCATATTCACAAAAAAGGATGCCACTGTGTCTTCTTGAGTCATCTTTGTGGTCCTTAGCTCATTCTTCAAACTTGTTACTTGACCAATGTTCTTAATAGTAAATAACTTTGACAAGTTTTCATACATTTCTTGAGCATGATCGATGTTAGCTATGAATGTGACAAGGTTGTCCTTTATTCCTTCTACCATCAAAGTCATGGCCACCAATTCTAGTTCCCTGAATTTCACTTTGTCCTCATCAATAGAATCCTTTGTAGGCTTCTTTACTTTTCTTTTGACCAATTCTAATACCTTGTTCTTTTCAAGGATGAGGTCAATCCTCTTCTTCTAGGACCTGTAGTTAGAGGCTCCTTCAATCTTATTCTCTCCCTTGATTGTGTTAGACATCTTCCTTGAATATAGTAGATTCCTTCCTTGAGATAATCCTTTTGAATAGTTCCTTGATCAAGTGCTTGAGACTGCATTTTCTTCCTTCTTCACCAAAGCTCTGATACCATGTCAGAAAATTAGAAAGGCAGAAAGATTTTCTTATTCTTGATAATTACTTGTGATGTTTCTTGTTATTACGATTCTTTATATCTTCTTTCTTTAAGTTCAACAACCAATTACCAAAGAAGCAGCACATAAAACAATAGACACCAAATGTAGGCACTATGCTAGGGCAAAACCACCCTCGAGGGGAAAACCCAGTCAAGAAATTCTTCCTTCAATAGTATTGTTTGAGACTCTTCACCCTAGACCAAGACCACATCTTCCCTCCACACCAAGTCATCCTCCCAGGATTTCGACCCCTTTCAAGCAACTTCGACTAGGCAGCAGCTTACAGCAATTGGCAACTGGCAACTTCCAGCAACCGTGAAACTTGGAAGACTTTGATCTCCCAGTCTAGGGCATGAAACAGTGAGAGAGAGGTACCAAAACTTCGATTTTCTTCTTCTCCTTAGGCTCCACCCTGTGAAAATTTCCTAATAAACCAAAAATCCTACTTCAGTAAACTGATTTACATCTACTTGTTTTCTTCATTTAACAAGTTATTTTCGGAAAATATTCAAAAAATATAAAGGTAAATACACTGCAGCCTACACCAGTATACAGATCAAGAACTGAAAAATAAATTAGACATCATGCAAACGACACACTTAATTTTTGGAGTAAACATCCCCAAAAAAACCTAATGTGAGAAAATTGGTGCAGATATGACGGTTTTATTATTAAGAAAAAATTTTAATACAACTAGGGTGCCAAATCTGGCTCACGCAACAGAGAATAATCCCGACAGAAGTACCTCTATCCGGAGACAGATATTTTGGCAAATCCAGCAACTAGATGAAAAAACCCCACAGGTGACTACATTGTCCCCAGTGCTGGGCAGCAATGGCTGCTCCAAGCTCTGCGCTGGAACTGCGTCACCTCCTCTAGTAGCTGCGTCACCCTCCCAGTGAGCCTTCCCAGTTCAGAAACTCGATATGTTGAACTGTTGCTCTCTCTGCCTCACAGAAACCCCAGTATTGTTGCGTCACCCTTTCTGGAGCTGCGTTGTCTCTCCTGGTGCTACTCTGCCTCTCTGCTATGTATTCTCAGCCTTGAACTAAAGTCACTCTGTCGAACGGCCCCTCTCTGCTAGAGATCTCCTCAATCGATTTTCCTCCTAAGAACTTCTCACTTTAGAAAATCGATTTTCTCTATCTCTCTCTATGTCTTCTCTAACTAACCCCAAGCCTCCATTTATACTTTTCCTATTGATGATTCAACCGCCGAGATTAAGTCTCTAATCAATGACTAAGATTAAATTAGACTTGATCCTGGTCTCTTAGAAGCTTCTCACCCATATTTTCATTAATACGCATTAATATTTTTATTTTCCTAAGTTTAGACTTAGGAACCCCATTAAAAATATTAATTATTTTAATAAAATACAATCCGGGTGGAATTTCAGCAACTGATTTCTGGGTCTTGGAGACCTCATCTGTTCTAGCCCCTCCACAAAATTTCAAAGCTAGAGCATAGTCGATGCTACCCAAAATCAATACTCCCTCTTCGCAAGGAATGTGCTCTAGCAATACTTCCCAGTAGAAGTATCATACTAATCCACTACATCGGTCCTCTACGTTGTTGATGCTTGGCTTGTTGCCCCTCATCCACTACCTTGTTGCAACCTGTACTGCTGCCCATGACATTGCCATTGTCGTTGCTACATCTATATTGCAGCTCTCTCTCCATATGCTGCATCATACCGCCCATAGCACTGCCACTGCTAACTGCTGCACTTCAACTCAGTTGTCGGGAAGTAAGCAACTGAAAAAGTCACCAAAAAGCTTACATGTTGGTCAATCTGGAATCTGGATGCCCTGTGATGCTGAAACTACTTATGCTGCTAATCTGTGTTGACCCTCTGATGCTACTGCATTGTTGTTGTATCTGCTCTATGCCTCCCGCACTGCTGCAATACTCTACTGCGTTGCTTCAGACATTGGCACTCTAGTTCTGCCACTATTGCTCCATCATCCCCCGCACCAACTGAATCTCATCATTCTGCTACTGTCATTAAGGGCTCTCGTAGTTGTATGTGATACAAGAGTTTGGGCACCTCAAGGATCCTGCCCTTCCTGTAGTCCTCCCGACTACAGTTGAATATCGCACCACCTCTTCTCTAGAGGTGCATGAGCACTCATGGCACAATCATCATCATCATCGCCCTCTTTGTCAGCTTGCGTTGGAGTAGCCTTTGAGTTAGAATTCTCTTCCTTACCCTTCTTCCAAGGGCATTGAGTGGGGAAATGACCCAGTTCACCACATCTGAAGCATCTGACTTTGGATATATCTTTTTTTTCCTCTTCTGTTGTCCTTGTTGTCCCACTGATGCAAGAATTACATCCTCCTCTTCCTCCTTCTTGGCTTTGATCCCTTTGTTGTTGCTTCCCGCCTTGGTCAACTGTCTGATCTCTTCCTGTCGAAGAGCTGCCCACATCTCCTCCCAACTAGGGAGAGAAGCCCTGCCCAAGATACTTTGGACAAAGGTTTCCCAGTCTTCAGTGACTACATTCAGAGCAGTCCTGACCATGAATTCAGGACCTAGCGTAGACCATACGGAAGTTCACTGGTCTTGGATCCCTTGCAACCTGAGAAGGAAGGGATCAATTTCTTCTCCCTTCTAGATCTGATACTGTCTTAGCTGACTCTCAAGCAACATCTTCCATTGAATGGAAGTTCCCTTGTACAAGGTGGTCAAGGCCTCCCACATTCCGCTTGTTGTGTCCTTCTCAACAATATGTGGGATCACATGATCCTTGACCCCATCCAAGATCATGCACTTAGATTTTGCCTGAGCCTCCTCGTACTCCTTGAGAGGATTAACATCAACCGAAACAGCAACCATTTTCAAGGCATAATGCCTAATGCGATTTTTGTCCAAAACTACCAGGATCTTGGCCTTACAGATGACAAAGTTGGATGCTCCATCCAACCTCTCAATCCATTAACTTCCATCTCTGCTCAAATGAGTGTCGGACAGGTTCTCTTCTCCCTCTTCCGTTGTTGCCCCCGCAAAACTCGGATCTGGATTTCCTTGGCACTAGATATCATCTAAGGAACAAGCTCCCTTTGAAATTCGATTTCCTTCACGAAAATCCTTCTGCCAACAACTGTCGAACCACCGCTCTCTAATCTCTCTTTGCTACTGCTCAGCACTACATCTAGATTTCTTGGCAAGAAATCTTTTGAGAAACTGATTCCCTCTACTTTGCTTCAGCCCCACTAGGTACTGTTCTGCACCAACAAAATTAGCACCCCACTAACAACTCGAGATGAAGTCTACGTTGCACCTCTAGCCCCGACAACTGGAAAAATAAGACTCAACAGTCTCTGTGCTGGCCCAGGAATCACTGTGCTGCCCTCTACAGCTACAGCGTCACACAAACAAGCTAACGCAGGCTCTACGTGAGCCTCCCTTAGCAACTGCGTCAGCCCTCCTCTACTCTCGGCTAAAAATTGTGTTGTCTCTCAAGTAAACTTCCTTCAACACAGATTCTCCTTTGTCCTTTCGCTGATGGCTTTAGTCCTTGATTTGCAATACCATGTGAAAATTTATGAATCTAATAAACCAAAAATCCTACTTCAGTAAACTCATTTACATTATCTACTTGTTTTCTTCATTTAACAAGTTATTTTCGGAAAATATTGAAAAAATATAAATGTAAATACACTGCAACCTACACCCCTATAGAGATCAAGAACTGAAAAATAACTGAGACATCATGCAAAGACACACTTATTTTTGGACTAAACGTCCCTGGAAAACCCCAATGCGGGAAAACCGATGCAGCAGTATGAGAATTTTATTATTAAGCAGATTTCTAAATACAACTAGGATACCAAATCTGGCTCACCCAACAGAGAATAAAGCCGACAAAAGTACCTCTATCCCAACACAGATATTTTGGCGAATCCAGCAACTGGATGAACAAACCCCACAAGTGTCTGCACTGTCCCTAGTGCTAGCCAGTGATGGCTACTCCAAACCCTGTGCTGGAACTGTGTCACCTCCTTTAGGAGCTCCGTCATCCTCCCAATAGTACCAATCCAACAAGATCTGTATGTGTTAAAATTGGCAACTAGGGCCAAACTCCATGTGGGTCACCTTATTGATGGCAGCTGATATTTTTCTTGGATTCCTCTCTCCAAGAGGTGTAGGATTGATCTAGCGATCATCTGATTCCGACATGTATTCAAGGAGATATGAATTATTTGTATTCTTGACAATTTGTCAAGGTCGGCTAGCGAGCAAAATAGTGTTTTTCACCTCGAGCTTATCCTCAACATTTCATATAAAAGGAGGAGACCTTGTGGCATTATTCCACTCATCTCATCTCACATTCTTTTCTCTCCTACGCATTAGAGGAGCATCTCTCTCACACGTGTGGTTGAAAGAAGGAGGACACAGATTCTGGTTAAGGCAGTGTTGACTTGGGTTGACCGAGCTACAAGTGAACAGATTTGACAGCGTGGAGTCTTCTTTGACTACGAATTGTGTTGGGCGGCCTCTCCAAGGCAGGCCACATTTCTGGACAGCTCTGTTGACCTGTTTTGACCACACTTTGACCAGCGTTGACTGTCAAAGGTTGACCACAGATCTGTCCCAACATTGACCGAAGTTTGACTAGATATTTTGAACTATTTTGGGCTTCCTATTCTTGTTGTTGGAGGCCGAGTTGACTGAGGTTGACTAGAGGTCAAATCTGACTTGTTTTACCAGCTTTGACTTTGTCGGTTAGGGTTTTGTTAACGTTGTCATAAAATTACAGATTTGTATAACTGTACTATCTCTCTCTCTGTTGAATTATTCAAGAATATAAGAAGAATTGATCAAGGGTTTCCCGGCATTGGGGTTTGTCCCTAGTTGGTACCACATCTTGTGTCCTCTTCTCTTGGCTTGTCTTCTGCTATTTATATTTGTCCTATCTACATTTTACGATCATGCTGATGTGATTGCTATTCTAGAAACTGATATTGGGCTAACAAGAAAATTTGAAGTAAATTGCTCTCAAGCATAGAACATACCATAATTTAACAATATGTCCGAAGGTGGTGACTGGGCCTGTCCCCCAACCTCTAAAACCCTCAGCTCTACTTCCCACGTTGTCTCCATGTTGCAAATCTACCTCCATCCTATGCGTTGAGCCTATCTATGGTCGGTACAAATGCATGCCTCTAAGGACCACCATCTTACCATCCGAGTTGGTCAACTCCATCTCCAACTTCTTGCAATGAGTGGTAACTCGTCCAAGGGAGTACAGCCATTGGACACCCATCACCACGTTGGTGTCTGGCACATCAACCATAAAGAAATGGTTTGTTATGGAGTAGTTCCCCATGGTCACCGTCACGGCGGGCATATACCGAGTGCACTGCATGGTCCGGTCACCCAACACAAGGACTGAAATGTCCTCGAACTCGGTTGTGGTGAGGCCTGTCCTCTAAACCAACTAGGCATATATGAAGTTGTGGGTAGCCCCACTATCAACTACGACTGAAATCCGTTGCCCCTATATCGTACCTCTAATCCTCAATGTCAAAACTTTAGGGACCCCGCATAAAGAAGCAAGGACTCCCCCCGATGGAGCAACGGATGCCCCTCCCTATGGAGGTAGTGGTGGAGGTCCCCCCTCTGTCGGCCTCTCACCATCTCCCACACCACACTCTAGCTCCACCTCGTCTTCCTTATCACTATCCAAGAAGACCTCGATGTGGTGGGCTTTGCCAGCTGTGAACCAATGGCCCAGTCCCCAGGGCTCCCGACAAGTAAAGCACAGCTTCCTCCTCCTAAAGTCCCTTCGTGTCTCATCATCCAGTTGCCCCCACCCCTAGGTTGCTCTCTATGGTGGTGGTCTAGTATCACTCCCCTTCTGGGGCTAAGGAGTACGTGCAGGAAAGGGTGCTCATGACTTGGGGATGCCCCCCTGTAATCTCTATCACATGTCACTGCTTCTTGCAGCGTGGAGGGTCTGCGTGACTTCACCAGCCCACACAAGGGCTCGAGTAGGCCCTCTATGAAAGTGCACACCCTCCAAGCATCTGATAGGTCTGGCACCATCACTAAGACTCTCAAGAACTCCGATATGTACTGCTATGGGTTACCTCTTTGTCGGAGTTGGGTTAGCTCCCTGAAGTGAGCCTTTGAATCCCTCTAGTCAAAACACTCCACCACCTTCTTGATGAAATCCTCATATGAAGTCACATTGGCATGCCCCAAGGTAGCCAAGCCATGAAACCACCAAGTGGGCTTCCTCTTCCAAGTGCAGCGTGGCCATCTTGATGGCCTCCAACTCCGTCATCCGGTTGAGCTGGAAATACGTGTCCATCTTCTCAACCCAAGCCTGAGCAGTGCACTTGGCAGTTCCATCGTATGTGGGGAAGTACATTCTCTCTATAGTCCGTCGCAACTCATAGCTCTATGTGCCCTGTCATCCATAGCCCCTGCTCTTCTCATTCTGCTTGAGCTTGCAGAAATCCCTGAAAGAGTGCTTCCCTGAAGTCGTCTCCCATGGACTACCATTCCATGAAGTGCTCTCCCATCTCTGAAGGATCTTCGACTCCTACTGGTTCATTTTGTGCCAAAGGCACAAAAGAGGGCAGTGTAGCTTGAGTTGGCCCACTCATTGATGGAGGTTGTGTCGCGGGTGAAGAATAGTCGAATTGTTGAGAGGCCCCCGAAGTCTCTCCAAATAGAAACCCCCTAGGAGTGCTTCTCTCCCCGTTCTGCGTTTTGATCTCCTCAAGTATTTCCTTCTGACCGTTTGCTAAATCATTCAGAGCCTTCAAGAGGCTATCAAAGGCCATCTCCTCCCTACTCTTTGGCTCTCCCATGTCTTCCACTTCTACTGCCTTTCCCCTATCCTCTGTGTCTGGAGAGATCTCCAACTCTCTTTCTCTGTGTCAGTACCTCTGCCTCCTATATGTAATATTTTGTCGATCCCCTTCACTCATAGGGGAAACTACCCACGGCTAAGCCTAGATCTGGGCTCTGATATCATTGTAATGTCCCTAACTAGCAAATTCAGTGATACACAAAGCAAATAGACAAACCAACATCCAGAAATAAGATATAATCAATAAACACCCATGAAAGCACTAGAAATAGAGAATATTTGAGCCATTTATTAAGTCTTTCTGGGGCAAATACAATAGTTATGGAATGGTGCACCTAGGCTTGTCTCCATGGACAAGTGTGACAAAACACAGGTGAGAAAATGATGATCCTAGAGTTGCCCAATAGATGCTCTAGAGGTAATCTACGCTGCCCAAAAAACTACATTGCCTGTTGGAAAGGATGTGCTGGAAACCCTGCTTCCTATGCTCAGAAAATTCTGCAACTTCAGCTCTCGGCTCCTCAACAAAAACCCACCAAAATCCAAGAAGGGTTTGGCCTAGTTTAGACCCCTGAAAATAGACCTCCAAGGACCACGTCCTCCTACTGACTCTGGCAAACTCGACCTGTCTAGAATTGGCTGGGAAAGCCCTCCAAATCTGCCCCAAACACTAAGATGTTGTTCCCTCTGACTTTCCTCCCTTCTCTCAACTGATCCCAGCTCCATAGCTCTCTCCACCAACTCCCACGTGAGCCCCAGAATGGCCCTCTACGCAATCCACCAAAGTTGTAAGTCGAACTGCCCAAATGCAGCAACCTCTTGCTCACAAATTCGATGCTAAACAGCCAGGTAACTCACCTAAGCATCACGACCAACATAAGTAAATTCAATGTGCAAAATGAATACCTCAATTCAGGAGTTCTTCCTCCTTATATCTTCATGGGCCTTCCTTCCCTCATGTGCACCCCTCTCCAAGCCATTCAATTCCCCTCTAAGGCAATTTGAATTGACCAAGTGGGCTTTCCCACGTGAGTGGTCTCCACCTTCCACTAGAAATCTAATTTAGCCTTCCTTTCTCCTATGTTCCTAAGTCAAAAATGCTTACGTTCTTTACTTAAAAAAATATTATGCAAAATTGTGGTGAGACCAAAACCTGTTACATATTTATTTGGTAAGGGACATGACATTTTTATATCATATTTTTTTGTAGGCTCCAACCTACAAGAGGCTCCTACCTCAACAAAAGCTTCAACTCCCACTAGTTTTCTATAGGATAGAACCCACATGAGGCCCCTATCTTGATTCTCAACATGCTACAACATGTTCTTTTTCAAGCTGCAACATAGAAAAGAACATAAATTTCTCAAATCACAAGCATTGGTTACCTCATATCAATTCTATTGTCAAGTTTATTGTTGAACTGCTACTGCTCATTCTTTCTCTGATGCAGACAACTTCCCTTCAAAAAGAAGAAATTTAGTTTCATTCCACATTATATCTTTTATAAGCAAGCCCTCTTGGTTGTTTGTATTCTTTGGAGGAATATGAAATGAAGCATCGTCTCTTGGACTTCCAAAACTGGTCACAAGCTTGTCCTTTCATTTTCAGTTCAGAAAATTGTCTGTAATAAAAAAAATAAAGCTGAATTAACAGCCCATTCATTAATAATTACTAGAGACAAATCAGATTTGAATTATCTACATTTTATGTTCAAACAAATATATGTATTCCAACTTTTGTCACAATATTTAGCTTTCACATCGATTAGCACAGCCTTTGCACTTCACATCACTTTCATCCTTTTACATTCAACATTCAGGGTTTATGTACATTTTCCATTCAACATAAATTATCATCAATGAGCTTAGTGACATCAATAACATTTATCGACATTAATCAAACAGTTTAACTTGACATCAATGCCAATATTGTCAACAATCTCCCCCTTTGGCATTAATGGCAACTCATTTGTCCTCCTCCTTTTGTCCTAAAAGATATTTCTCCTTGTTGGCCATAGCCTCTGCTGGTTTCTCATTGCTGCGCATAACTTCTACTTAGCTCCCCCTTTGACATCAATGGCAAGGGGTTATAGATGTCTTGTAGCCTGTAAAACCTATCACTATTGCTTTAATGCTTTAAAAGCTGCAATGTATTGTTCTGCGTAAACAATGTTGACACTATCATTGAATGGATGCCACTCCATATGGCTTATTAGGGCTGCTTCAAATTGAATGAATGGTGCTCTAGAATGAATGTTGCTCCATAAACATTGCTCCAAATAAGCTTCAAAAATGTTTTAATACAGTGGTGTAGACCATATGAATGTTGCTCCAAAAGAGGATAGGCTTCTTTAGTGCTACCCAATGTACCAAGGCAATGTATGAAATGACAATAAATGTTGCTTCCAATTAATTTCAGCAATGCCAATTATATGTTTCTTCTTATTATAACATTGCTCCAGAATGACTTAATGCTGCCAAAGACACATTCAATGCTCAGAAACCCAATGCACATTCAACGCCCATAAAGTTAAAGTCTAGTATCATGACTGCTCTCCATAATGCAAAGGACATAATGCTTGATATTAAGGAATGTTGTTATTGCATAGTTGGTATGCCATCTGCCATTGTTCATACATTGTCAATATGCTAGCTCTAGTCACGGTGCATTCTATTCACCCCTAGTATCATTTTTCATATTGTTCTTAAGAAGACGTACAGCGTTTACTTGAATGGGCTCAACCTTCAAGTTGCTTGTTCTATTATGTGGCGCAGAAATATTGTATCTAGTGGTAGGGGACATTTCTCGATAGCATCAGCAGAGGTGGGAGAATGCCTTGCCAAAGAAATAATAACAAGTAGACAAGGCTCTTCTGATGCAGCTAGTTGGTCCACCGTTTCAGTTCGATGCCCTTGAAATAATTCTGAGAATGATGAGACAGTGATGAAGTGAGGAAGCCTTGATTGTTGATGATATCCTTATTGTTGAAGACAAAAACCCTTCCACAAACTCTTCAAAATACCATAACACAGATCTTTGTCATCTAGAAAGAATGCCACCATATACTGCAGGTTTTCTCTTTCTACAATAATCCAACTACTAACCATGAAGCCTTGTTGAAGATATATACCTTTCCAAACTTCTACTATTGCATCATGATATAGTCCATACTTGAAACATGAAATGGCAATGAGATTACCCTTACTAGAGCCAATAGTAAACTCTTACTGCTTGAACCCTTATTGCACTTAAATCCCTACCATTAGAGACAGAGGAAATAATGAAGTTGCTTACTGTCAGACTATATAAAAAGATTTGTACTTGATGCAATACAAAACAATCTAATGCTTCTACCTTTGCCTCCTCATCAGGAGTGAATGTGATCTTTAGATCGGTTGGCTTAGATTAGTATATCAGTTAAGTCAGCTTTATTCCGCCTCTGTAGGCACATGGAACAAGAATATATATACTTCAATGTAGATGACAGACAATTAGCAATCACAACCATTCGCGCGTTAATCTTTGTATTAGAGTAAACATATCATTGTAGGAATGAAACTAGGCCAACGACAACAGTCATGATCATGTTTGATTCTTGCATTGAACTCACAAGACTTGCAAGGTGAATATTTAGGTCTTTGTGCTCTTAGCTGTAGCATAACAATTTTGCGTTGCATGGCATTGTTGATCATCAATGCCAACTCTCAAGGGATGTGAATATACACCTTCGACTTTCACTAAATTAACCTGTCATCACTATTGGAATTTCTAAGTCTAACCCGTTAGAAACCCTTCATGCACTTTATTGACTTATTCCTACCTACTTGTTCTATTAATTAACAAGTTATTTACCATGTAAATACTGGAAATAAAGACAAGTACATGCTCAACACATTACAGATCATCAACTGAAAAAAATAGAAACAAGCACACAAGTGACACTATTGTTTTTGGACTAATGTCCCCAAAAAACCCAATGCGGGAAAACCAGTGCAGCTATCTGAGGGTTTGATTTATTAAGCAGTTTCAAAATACAATCTGGGAGCCAAATCCAACTCACCCAACAGAGAAAAAATCTCGGTAGTAGCACCTCTCTACTCGGAAGTAGACATTCCAGTTGAAACCCCAGATAAACACTCCGGCAGCTCCAGAGCTCCAATCTGCCCCACGAAACCCCAGCGTCAGCCTCTAGGGACTGCATCAACCTCTCTCTGGCCCAGCGTTAGCCCAGCATCACTCTAGCTTGGCCTATGTCAACCTTTGGAGGCACTACGTCAGCCAATGGCCCTCTCTGACCTCTAAGCTGTTGCAACAACTTCATGCATCTCTCACCGTTGCAAACCTCTATGTGCCATCCTACACTGGTGCAACACTCCCGTGCCTCTCGCACCGTTGGAGCCTACTAGCCTCGCGCTGTCTTGGGAATCCTGCATTGTAGCTCCCTCTTTTGCTCCATTCGCATCTGTCTCTACTGACATCGCTAGTACTGCTACTCCTCTTCGGGGCTCTCGTAGCAAGGTCTAATCCAAGAGGCTGGATACCTCGAGGATCGTACCCCTCATTACCTGTAGTCCTCCTAACTACAGCTCGATGTCTCCCCACTTCTTCTGAAGTGGCACATGAGCACTCATGGCACAATCATCGTCTCTCTCCACTTCCTTCTCTGCCCTTGTTGGCGCTACCTTGGTCTTAGAGGCCTCTCCCTTACTCTTCTTCCTTGGATATTGGGTCGCATAATGACCCAGCTCCCCACAGTGGAAGCAATTGACCTTGTAGAGATCCTTCTTCCTCTGTTTCTCCTGCTTTCCCTCAAATGCTAGGGCAACATCCTCCTCCTCCTTCTTGATTCCGATCCCCTTGTCGTTGCTTCCCGCCTTACTCAGCCTTCCGATCTCTTCCTGGTGAAGAGCAGCCCACATTTCCTCCCAATCTGGAAGGGTCGCCCTGCCTAGTATGCTCTGGACAAACACCTCCCAGTCTTTTGAGACTGCGTTCAAGGTTGTTCTCACCATCAATTCTAGATCCCGCGTTGCCCCTATGGAAGTCAGTTGATCTCGGATCTCCTTCAATCTACCGAGGAATGGGTCGATCTATTCTCCCTTATGCATCTGGTATGATCGCAGCTGATTTTCTAGTAGCATCTTCCTCTGCACGGAAGTATGCTGATACAACTTGGTCAAGGCATGCCACATCTCTTGTGCCATGTTCTTCTCGAAAATGTGGTACTACATGATCCTTGACCCCGTCAAGGATGATACTTTTAGCCCTCTCCATTGCATCCTTGTACCTGTCGTTATTGGCTAGATCAACTGGAATAGCTATCGTTCTCAAGGCGAAGTGATTGACACAATTCCTGTCTAGTATGAATAAGATTTTGGCCTTCCAAACTACGAAGTTTGAGGCTCTGTCCAGTCTGTCCTGGTCTCTTACTCCGTGTAGTACCATTTCACTGCTTCTCTACTTCCCTGCTGGAAGTTCTCGATATGACTCCCTCTAAGCCTTGATTTCCCTCGTGGAAACGCTTCTGCCAATGTCGAGATGCCCCCCTCTAATCGTCTGTGCAACTGCAACATTGATCTGGATTCCTTGGCAAGAAATCCACCTCGACAGCCACTCCCTCTACCTTGGCCTTGCCCCGTTAGGTATTGTTCTGACTATAGTACCCCACCACCTTCACTCTGCAACTTACCCAGAGCCTCCCAAACCCAGTAAATTGAAGGTTAGAGCTCCTAGGCTCTGTGCAATCCCGGCACCGAAAAATCAGCCTCCTCAGCCAATTGCGCCAACCCTCCGGGCCTCTACGTGGCTCTGCGTGAGCCTGCCTTTGCCTCCCTCGACCTCTGCATTACCTCTTCCTGGCTAAAACTTGATGATGCAGGCACTGCATCACCCCTTCCTTGCTGCTACTTTGCTAGGAACAACTTCTGTCACTCGGGACAGTTGTTTTCTACTGCTGCTGCTCTGTTCGGCTAATGTCCTCAGTTCTCCTGCGATCTGCAACCATGCTCTGATACCATGTTGGAATTTCTAAGTCTAAACCATTAGAAACCCTTCATGCACTTTACTGATTTATTCCTACCTACTTGTTTTGTTAATTAACAAGTTATTTACCATGTAAAGACTGGAAATAAATACAAATACATGCTCAACACATTACAGATCATCAACTGAAGGAAATAGAAACAAGCACACAAGTGACACTATTGTTTTTGGACTAATGTCCCCGGAAAAACCCAATGCGGGAAAACTAGTGCAGCTATCTAAGGGTTTGATTTATTAAGCAGTTTCAGAATACAATCTGGGTGCCAAATCCGGCTCACCCAACAGAGAAAAAATCTCGACAGTAGCACCTCTCTACTCGAAAGCAAATATTCCAGCGAAAACCCTAGATAAACACTCTAGCAGCTCCACAGCTCCAATTTGCCCCACGAAACCCTAGCGTCTGCCTCTAGGGACTACGTCAACCTCTCTCTCTGGCCCAGCATTAGCCCAGCATCACTCTAGCTTGGCCTGCGTCAGCCCTCTGGCCCTCTATGTCACCCACTCTGGCCCTTTGAGGCATTGTGTAGCTCCTGGCTACCTCTGCGTGAACACTGGCTGCCTCTGCATGAACCCTTAGCTACTTCTGCATCCCCCTCTTCGGCTACTGCGTTGATCCTCCCCGTGCTATCTCTGCATCTCTCTGCTTCTATATTCACATCCCCTCAACTGCAACTCAGATCACTGTCTCAACTTTCTCAGCAAACCCAGCGCCAGAAAGTTGAAATCGTGATCTCTTGGTGTGTTCTCCAAGTGACCCTCCAGCCTCTTATACTTTTCTCGTTGACAAATCAACGGCCAAGATCAAGTCCTTAATCAACGGCTAAGATTAGATCTGGCTTGATCCATGACTTTTGGTCCATTCTAACACAGTTTTATATTAATTCACATTACTATTTTAATTTCCCTAAGTTTACACTTAGGGAATCCATTAAAAATATTAATTATTTTAATATCTCCCAAACTCCTTAGAATCTGCCCAAACCCTTTTTGGGTATTCGAGATCTCATGTGCCTTAGCCTCTCCACCAATTTTCGTGGCTAGAGCACATCTAATGCTGCCCCAAATCAACAATCACTAGATTAATAAGAACCAAAAGAAAATGTCCATTTTGTACACCAATGAATCTACTCATTTTCTGAAAACAAACATCCAAAAATAAATAAAAATATTGGTTACAGGCTCACAAATCTTTGGTGTACACATAGGTTCGAATAGACTTATCCAATTAAAAACTTCGACTTCCAAATGTAGATTTTGGCTTACAGACTTCGGCTCTTAGTTGCATCTACGTCTCTCTTTTCTAAAACTGCCAAATCCACCCTGTGATAATAGTTGCCATGTAGAGATCTCATGTGCCTTAGCCTCTCCACCAATTTTCGTGGCTAGAGCACATCCAATGCTACCCCAAATCAACAATCACTAGATCAATAACAACCAAAAGAAAATGTCCATTCTGTACACCAATGAATCTACTCATTTTTTGAAAACAAACATCCAAAAATAAATAACAATATTGGCTGCAGGCTCACAGATCTTTGGTGTACACATAGGTCTGAATAGGCTTATCCAATTGAAAACTTCGACTTCCAAATGTAGATTCTGGCTTACAGACTTCGGCTCTTAATTGCATCTGCGTCTCTCTTTTCTAAAACTACCGAATCCACCATGTGATAATAGTTGCCACGTATTAGCGCATAAAACCCTAAAACACCAACCATTGCATTTGTTGCCCCTTCTCTTTGAGCGCTCTGAGACTTCGGATTTTTCACGGCTTCATCCACACCCAAAATGAGACAAGCAACTTCTATGGCAGCATTAATTGATCCCAAGTCAATTTCTCTACAATTCTATCAACCTTTTCAAGAGCTTGATATATTGGTACAATGCCAACAAGTATAGAGGAATTACGCATATTCCATTCACGTGTTTCATGGATATGACGACCAGTTGACAAATCCATTACAATATTTGCACCCCACATAGTTGCCCATTGAAGTTTTTGAATCTCGTCTTCAATTGAGCTTAAAACTGCTAAGTTTCCAATATTTGCATTAACTTTCACACCAAAAAAAAAAACTCCCGATAATCATGGGCTTCAACTCCAGATGCTTCTTGTCAGAAGGGAAAATAGCACAACCTCGAGCCACCTCACAATGAACAAATTTAAGATCAATATTCTCTCCCAATATTTCAAACGCATATATCAATTCTTTGTTGGAATGTATATATCAATTCAATATTATTCTCTAACGAATCAATATATGGAAAGCAAATTGAATATATACAACTTCAAAATGGCAACGTTTACAATATATTGTGTTGGCACATATGGTTTTCAAATGTTTTCAATATATTAGCATTGGCACATAAGGCTAGCAACTTCAACATATAATTGTATTTTCCTAGATAACCGGATTCGCCCTAGAGGCCCCTCGAATCCCGAATCCAGCTAATCCGACACGATTCGGTCCGGATTCGTGTCCAAATCATATGACACGTCATGTCCTTTTCTAACTCGTCGAATCCGAGGTTGTGTCGTGATTTTCAAAAGCGTGTCGCGATTTTGGGAATCATGTCCTGTTTCCAGGACTCGCTAAGCTCAGTGCGGGTATGAAAAGGGTGTGTATGCTCATTAATATTTTCATTTGGCAAGTGATTTGTGCTGTTGGCAAGCGTTTTGGCAGCTTCATGATCAAGTCTAGGCCCTAGTATTGATATGTTATTCATGGTAATGTTAAATTCTTAAAATAAAAGTGACATTCTCCTTAATCTTCATTTTCATCCTTTTACTTAAATTTTTAACATTACCAAGAAATGACTCAGGATGTTTGAGAGTGGTTCCGGCCTCATTGGATTTCATATGGAGAAAGTAGAATTTTAGATTTCATTCAAAATCCAGCAGACTTATCAGTTTATCAGGATTTTAGGATTGGGGGATTGCAATGTTTCCATTGAATTTAGTCATGTATTAGGGTATGGAACTCGTATTTAATCAAGAGCAGCAAACCAGGAGCTTCTGAATATGTCGCTCCCACTCTCGTTTTCGCTCCCGCTCCTCGCTTTCGCTCCCGCTCCCAAGTAACATTGTTCCTGATGATATGGGTCTGGACACCAGTGTTGAGTTGGCATTGGCCAACATGGATCTCAATGATCCAGTGCTAGAGCCTGTTAGATTTGATGGCTTAGAGGGGTCATCCTCCACAACAGCAGATGCAGAGGCGACTATGGATAAGGGGAGGAGGATGTAGAGGAGAGCAGTGGGGACCATGATGATGAGGACATTGATGCTGATTCTGATGCTAATTGATGCCTTGAGGCTTGTATAGCTGTAGTTGATTTATATTTTCTATTTCTATTTGCCATTGGCATTGCACCAGCACTACCTATGTAACACATTTTGATTTGATAACTTAATGAGAAAACTACAGTTGTCAGTGTGTTTATCTTACTATTAAGGAAAAAGGAATCTAGGAAAAATATTATCAGCCATGAATAAGGTGACCCACATGGAGTTTGGCCCTAGTTGCCAATTTTAACACACTAACTGTCCAACCAAATACAAGCACACGAAGCCCTCTGCATACTGTTAATAAGTAAAGCATCATGACAATACAAAGTCCTAATCAACTCGTCGTGCAACTTCTCTACTGAGTCATCCATCTCATGCACTCCAAGGGTGGACTCCTAAAGATACAATCCAACCCTGATGGAGATGAATCCTCACCCACATGAGCTTCCCCTGATCTCCTCCTACTGACCATCCCTCCACGCTGGTGAAATCCCCCATGCCAACAACGAATCACTAAAATCCAACGAAAGATCAAAATGATCTCCCCCTATCAAAACCAGCTCATCCCTAAGGGTAGTTGAACTGTTAAGTATTGTGATCCCAACTTCTCATGCCCATTGTAGGAAGAAACTGTCTTGTTGACCCTGCAACACTCTGGTCATGACTGACTGCCCAACATGCTCGTACCAAAGACTCTTGTCTTGTAACTCTCGGCCATAATATATGTGATGATCGAGGTTATGCCCAAGCGACTCAGCAATGTCAGAGCCTATCACTCCCTGGCTAGCCCGAACCATGAGCAAACCCGCCTCGCCATATGATGAAGACCTCGGTGATCCCCCATGTGTCAGCCTGAGAATGAACCAAATCACTTGTTATCCTGACCGTACTCACTAAGAAATGGAGTCTCCCAGCAATCAATTGGATCCCTAGATCCCATAGCCGTACTAGAGGTCCACAACTCCTAATCCTCACTCGTTGTTGCAATGACATGCAGCTAGCTATTGGGACTCCTTTGTGCCTCGTCTCTGACCCCTATATGTATCCAATAGATGGGCACCAAGCATCAAGAATTTTTTCCGCATATGAAAAACTTTTCTGCTCCTAGCAGACCACACAGCGAAATTTGTTATCCCAACTCCTAATGATGCACCTAGACACTGCCTAAATCCTAGACATCTTCCTGCTAATGAGGACTACCATCCCCTGTACCTTGTGCTCACATAACACCTCGGGTTGTCCTGCCGATAGTGCACCCTGCAACTCTCTCACGATCACCTCCCTAAGCCTACACCTGTCAACTCGTGCCCTGACCAAATGCCACCATCAAGAAGTCTCTCCCTGGATACTTCGTGTCCCAACTAACTATCTCAAGCGAGCCTCTTGTGTCCTGCTACTTGTGATGAAGGTATCAACAGACAACATCCAACTCCTTTGTACCTGCAAATAATGTAGAAGTGAGAGAGGCGCGCAAGTCCCCATGGATATCATCAAATGATGCTCACCTGTGTCCTCATCGGTCCTAGGTGAACTATACCCAATGGCATGCCTATTGTCTCTGTCATGTAATCTCCCTGGTGGTAACGCTAAAAATCCCAATCGGAAGCATCACACATCACTACATACGGCCACGCATCCCTGCAGTCCCCTGCATAAGAATATGTATCTTTGTGCCCCTTGGCACACGACTGCACCTAGTTGCACACCTCGGTGCACTGCTAGACACCACTACCAACCGCCCTATCATCCTTAATCATCTGCTATCCCTCTTATGACAAAGTAATTGTCACTCCATGAGAAAACTCGGGGTGGTGTGAATCGCTCCTCCTACTCCACAGTGCAAGCTTGCACAACACAACACTCCTCCATGCACCTTTGTCCTCCTATGTAGAACACTAAATTCTGTGGCATGACTCTGTGCACCACTGAACACCTACGCCAATTGTCGCACCACCTTGCATCCTCAACCATCCCACATGCGTCAAATCATCCACTACTCTGTTAGTGAATCCACCACAATGTGAGTTACACCTCCTCATCTGCCCTGGTGGACCAAAGTGGCCTAGCTCCTCACATGCTAACAGGAATGATACTACTGTGCCTAGCCTTAGTAGCACATCCTCAACCATCCTAGCTAATCCAGCAACTAGATGAATAGCCCCACAGTGACTTCAACTTCTCCCTTAGTTGGACAGTGAAAGTTGCTCCAAGCTACCCTCAAGAACTCTGTCACCCTTCAAGGATTGCATCACCCTCTCTACAGCTCTGCATTAGCTAACTAGCTCTCAGTCTGCCCCACGAAAATTCCTCAGCGCAACCTCTTCAGCCCAGCGTTAGCTCTGCAACCCTCTGTGTTGCTCGTGTCAACCTCTTGGCCCTCTGCGTCCTCTGTGCTAGCCTCCTCCGCATATGCAACAATTCTGGCTGCTTCTGTGTTAGCCTTCCTAAGCTCTACGTTGTCTCGCCAGCACTCTTTCTGCCTCTCTGCTATGTATTCTCAACCTTCTCCCGAACTACCCCTCGCTGCAACAGATCACTAACTCGATTTCACAGCAAACCTTGCCCCAAAAAATCAAGTTGACTGATCAACTTGGTGTATCTCCAACCGACCCTCAAGCCTCCTCTTATACTTTTCTTGTTGATGATTCAACGACCGAGATTAAGTCCCTAATCAACGGCTAAGATTAGATCTGGCTTGATCCTCATTATTTAGAACTTTCTCACCCATTTTATATTAATACACATTAATATTTTAATTTTCCTAAGTTCAGACTTAAGAACCCCATTAAAAATATTAATTATTTTAAAATCTCTCCATCCGGGTGGAATTTCTCCAAACGATTTCTGGGTCTTGGAGATTTCATGTGCCATAGCCTCTCCACCAATTTTCATGGCTATAGCACATCCGATGCTACCAAAAATCAACATTACTGTGCAAGATTTCTTGAATATATATATATATATATATATATATATTATATATATATTATTCAATAGCATGTTCTATTTGAATTTGAATGCTATGGTTTAGAATAGCATAAATTTCTTTTATCAAGGATACATACACTTTAGCTCTTCTTGCATCCAAATTTTGTGTTCAGAATAACGAAGCTCAAGGATTTAAAGAATCCTAGTGACGCAGTGACACTGGTACAGAATTTGATTAGTTGTTGGAATAGAAGTCTTCACATGGAGATTGCCAATGATTAGGTTTTGATGTAGATCACATGACACTTCATGATGAATGCATCAATAACCAAACATAAACATATATAGAGTCCGATCCTTTGCTTGATGGAAATATCTTGGATGGCTCTCAGGATTTTATAAACGGGATGTTTAATCGAGATCATCATAATGTACATTGATGCATTCAAATAATGAAGAATTTTGAGAAAAATTGATGATGCAATTATACAATAGTTTATGCTTAACTTTCAATATGATCTGAATAGATATGCAATTTTCTTAGCAGCACCAGTACTGTGTCTACTTGTAGAAACTTATTTACATGTTTATGCATCAAGTATATGCATGTGAAAAAAAAAATCATTGAAGAATGGACTTTTTAATGGTGAACCTGATTGATGTTGATAGCTCCTAGAGAACATGACTTGATTTCCCACTTTGATGATGCTTTTGTTCTTTCTACTTCTTTAACTGCTTGAAATTCTTGTCATGATCATAAGCTTTGTGTTCCTCTTCATTAATCCTTCTTGCTCCTATAATATCCCCCTTAGATCATGCTCAATTTCATATACTTTGCAGTCTTGTAGGTTCTTCTTTTGAAGACACGTTAGTGAAGAGAGTCTATAGGTATTATCCCTAGCTTGTTTCTCAGATATTCAAATGGTTCTTTAGAAAGGGGTTTTGTAAATATGTCTTCTATTTGTTCCCTTGTGGGTATGTACTCCATCTTCACTGTTTTCTCAGCAACTTCTTCTTTGAAAAAGTGGTACTTTATAGGGACATGTTTAGTCTTTGAATGAAGCACAGGATTTTTTGAAATGCTTATTGCACTTGTATTGTCGCACTTGATAGATATAGGTTCATTAAAATTTACCTTCATGTCTTGCAGTGTTTTTTTCATCTACAGTACTTGAGTGTAACAGACTGCAACTACTATGTACTCAACTTCTGCGGTAGATAAAGAAACTGATGTTTGTTTTTTGCTTAGTTATGCCACCAATGACTCTCCTAGGTAGAATGCACCATCGCTTGTACCTTTTCTGTCATCCACATAGCTCACCCAATCTACATCTGTGTATGCTATGGAAGTAAAATCCTTACCTTTCGAATGCCATAGACCATAGCCTGTAGTCCCCTTCAAGTACCTGAATATTCTTTTCGTTGCTAACAAATGGCTTTGTTTGGGTGTTGATTGATACCTTGCTACTAATCCGACTGCCAACACTATATCTGGTCAAGAAGTTGTTAGGTATAACAGACTTCCTATAATAGATCTGTAATTCTTTTTATCCACATCAGTTGATTCATCATCTACAAATAGCTTACATCTTGTAGTCATGGGGATTGAGACAAGTTTACAATCTTCCATTTGAAATCTTTTCAACATATCTCTTAAATATTTCTTTTGGGAAATTCTTATGCCTCCAGGGTTTTCTAGGATGTAGAACCCTAGGTAGAAGGTGAGTTCTCCAATCATAGACATTTTGAACTCAGTCTTCATCTCTTTAGCAAACCATTCTATTAGATAATACTTATTGCTGCCAAACATAATATCATCCACATACACAACTATAAGCAATAACTCATCTTTATTAGCCTTAATATATAGATTACTATTAGCTCGTCTCTTGAACCCCTGTTTTTTAAGGTACTTGCCTAGTCTAGAGTACCACGCCCGAGGTGCTTGTTTAAGACCATATAGTGTTTTCTTTAAATTGTAGACGTAATTAGGCTTATCTATCAATGCAAAACCTTCAGGTTGTTCCATATAGACTTCTTCCTCAAGATCACCATTTAAGAAAGCAGATTTCACATCCATTTGATACACCTTGAAATCATTGTAGCATGCAAAGGCCAAAAAAAAGTCTTGATTGCCTCCAATCTCATGAGTAGTGCAAAGGTTTCTTCATAACCAAGTCCTTATATTTGTGAGTGCCCCTTACACACGAGTCTGCCTTTGTTTGTAATAACGTGAGTCTCGTTTTTCTCAATTTGGTCTAATTCATCATTCATAGCATCTATCCAACTTTTGTCTTTACTTGCCTCTTCAAAGTTCTTTGCCTCTATATGTGACAACATAGCTATATGAACTTGCTCAGATTTTTCTGCTAGTTGCCTCCTTTTTTGTACTCCTTCACTTTTATCTCCAACAATTTGGTTTTTAGGGTGATTCTTTTGAGTATATCTTGAAGGACCTTTTGGATGATTCTCAGCATCGTCTAATTTCTCATCTTGTACTTCATTCTCCTTACTAGTATGATGATGATAATCTGGAGGATTGATAAAACTTGTGTTCTTGTACTTATTTGGTAACTCTTCACCAACCTTTAAATCTATGCATTCCACAATCTTATGCAGTATTTTATTATAGCACCTGTATCCCTTACATTTTCATGAATAACCCAAAAATATCGCTTCATCAGATTGAGCATCAAACTTTCCCATCTTTTGATCATTATTTTTGATATAACATTTACTTCTGAATACTTTAAAATGTTTGATTGTAGTTGGTTTCCCATACCACGATTCATAAGGTGTCTTATCACAATTTGGTCTAAGATGTGCCTTGTTGAGAATGTGTATTGTTCTGTAATGATGCTTAATAGCAATACAAGTGATAACAAGCAAATAATACATGCAGCAAATTACAAAAACGAAATATTCAGCAAACATCCATATAAAAACTACCAATGGAGAAGTTTTGAGCCATTTTATTATACTTCTGCAAGTTAAATACAACAGATGATGGAATGGTGCACCTGGGCTCATCTGAAAAGAGAAGCACGACCAAACCCAGATAGGAAAATGGTTGAGTTGAAGGTTGCCTAGCTGCTGCACTAATCTGCACTACATTGCCCAGAAACTATTGCTTTACTCAAGTTCGAATGGCTGGAACGTGCACTGAAAGTGCCCAAAAATTTATATGCTTTTAACCTCAAACTCCTTGGCCAAAACCCACAAAAACCCAGAAATGGTTTGGCAAGATTTGGACTTCCCAAAATCAACCCCAAAATGCACTATTCAATCCCCACCCTACATTGTCTGTTGCAAAGATACAGCTTAAAACTCCACCTCTGGTGCTCAAAAAATTATGAAACTTTATATTTCGAATCCTTTTCAAAAACGCAGAAAACCCAAAAAGGGTTTTGGTTGGTTTAGACTTTTTATTTTCGACCCCCTTGGAGCCAATGTTTTGCTAATCGTTATCGGGATTAAATCAACGCAAGGAAAAAATCGTAAAAATCGGGAAAAAATCGTAACATACAAAAATATTCATTTGTTTCAATTTTTTTAATATCTAAAGCATCTACAACATAAAATAAATACATTGACAAATAAATATGATAAAAGAACTAATATATAAGACATTTAATATCATTTCTAGTGCCACATCACACATAATAGTGAATCATGTCCTGAATAATAAGTCATGACTCATGACTCCTAACTCAGCCTCAAAATATCAACAAAAAATATAATAATGTATCTCATATCATGAGTCATAATGTCATATACAATGAAATGAACCAAATAACTAAAGTCTAATACTATTGATTTCCTTTGCCCCTCTAGATGTAGATGTCGGTGGAGTTGGTAGTAGACTCTACTGTACTCTAGAAGCTGAAGAACTAGGAGCTACAGGAGGTAGACCACGTCCTCTACTGGTGACAAGGGTAGCTTGGGTCACTTCCTCCTCCTCATAGATAAAATAAATAATAAATAAATAATCCCGTGATTTTTTGAAAAAAATGGGCAAAAAAAAAATCGTTTTATCAGTCGATTATATCGCGAAATTTTAAAAAACGCAATTTTACAATTTTATCACGATAAAATCGCGATTAGTGCAACACTGCTTGGAGCCTCACCTCAAATCTAGCTGCCAATTTCGACTTGCTGGAAACTCCCTATAAATCCACCTAAAAACTTCTCCAAAATGTTGAATTGACCCGTGCTATCGAATCCCTGACTCCCCAGATGATCTCTTGGCCCAACATTGCTGCTCACAAGTACCATGAAAATCTGTTGTGTAGCCTCTGCACTGTCCCCCAGCCCAGCAGTTCGAATTGTTGGAATGTTGGCTCAGCTGGCTGTAAAACCCAACAAGAACGTTGGTCTAATGTTGCTACCTCAGGTCCCCAACTCCCGAACAAGCAATCAAATCTCTGCTTGCCTCAACCTCCCTGTACGTGTTTCTTGGCTGCCTAGAAATACGCACTCCTTGCTCTGCGCTTGTTGGTGGTTCTCTGTCACTACCCTGGAACTTCTGAAATCCTTGTAGAACTACCTCTCTAGGGCAAGTACAGATGGTCCCCCGAAGTAGAGGTTGAATCTCCCACTTGAGAGATTCGTGGCTAAATAGCCAATTGACTTAAGCTAAACCGCAGAGTGAACAGTCAAGTGATTTTGTTTGCAAGATGTATGAATGAATCCCAAAATGAGAGTTGCTCCCTCCTTATAACTCCTTGGGCCTCCTCCCTTACCTCATGTGGGCCCCTCCATCCACCTATTCGACTTTCCCTCCCAGTTATTCGAATGGGCCAATTCGAATTCCCATGTGGGTGGCCCCCACATTCCACTAGCAACCAAATTAAATCGAATTGCCTCCTAGGTCCCTAAGTCGAAAATGATGAGTTCTCTTCCTTTGGCAAAATTGTGCAAAATTGTGTAGCAACACCCTATTACAAATGTGTTTGAGAAGGGACATGACAATCCTCCCCTCCCAAATATTGCTTGCCCTCAAGCAACCTCAAAGATGGGTGCTCCAATATGTGCTCACCCTCCCAAGTGGCATCCTCATCCGACAAGTTCTTCCAACGCTCCAAGAATCGTTTGTCCTTGAGCAATGCCAGAACGAGCATCCTCTCTAACTGTTGCTCCCCACTGTCATTACATGTGTTGGGTCCCAGAAGTGCCACTAAATCGTCCTAACCTCAGCACTGTCCTGATATGAAAGAATCCTTCAATACCAGAATCCCAGGCCATCCAGTCCAACATGAAGCTCCCCTTGCTCCACTCACTATCCTGCCCAGTGCAAGTACCAAAAGTTCTTTTCTCCATTAGTGACTCGCTAAAGCCCAATGGAAGATCTATATGATCTCCCACTGCAGTAGTTGGCGCATCCCTAAAGGTTATTGAGTCATGAAGAGTTGTGATGCCTGAGTTCCCTGCTAGTCCCAGAGTGGTGCAACCATGTTGACATTGAATTACTCTGACTATGTCATACTCCCCATCGTGTGCAGACAGTATCGTCCTCTCCTGGAACTCGATGGTGGAATACTGAAAGAGGCGAGAAACATCCTGCCTGAGCATCTCCATGGCACCAAGGCCTACCCATCCAAATCCAACTCCGAACCTATACAGCAATAGAGAATGTCTGCCTCCCCATTTGATGAAACCCTCTGTGAACCCCCATGCGTCATCCCAAGAGCGAACTATATCACTCTCTACCACGACTCCGCTCATCACGAGTGATCTATCAATCAACTGAATCCCTGCATTCCATAGGCAGACCTACTACGACATAGCCCTGACAACCGATGGAATCCCTTTGGCCCCCATCTCTAGTCCCTGCATGCCACCCATATTTAGGCTCCATACATCATGAACTAATCTGAGGCATGCTAAACTGTTTGGTGCCTGCCACTGTGTAGTACTGATGACTACTAGAAACCACGTGTGCCAAATAGCTACCCCCTGAATGCAACCAATAGATGGGTATATGATATGCGCAATTGACTCAGTGTATGCAGATCCATCCTACTCCTGCCAACCATCGCCATCGGTTCAGCGACCCGCCCCCTGAAGAATGTGTCGATATAATGTCGGGAACCCGAATACATACTAGACAACTATCTCAGTCATACACAGTATCATGTGCTCATGCATGGTCCAAACATGCCCTATGGAAGGAGCGAAACACGTCTCCCCTGTGACCAGCTCCCCAGGCATAGGATCAATGATGAATGATATGCCATCCCTGTCGATGATCACCTCATCGCTCAACCTGTGGTTATCAACTCGCGCAGCGACTCGGTGCCCTCGCTGAGAAGTCTCCCCTCTATCGCACCAAGTGTCATCCAAATATCTTGGGTGAGCTCCCTCTCCCCTACTGCTCGTGACCAAGGTGTCAAAGGACAACAACCAGATTGCTCGTTCCTATAAGTGACGTAGAAGAGGGTTAGGAGTGTGCGTCCCTGCGGATACCAACAAGTATCGCTCATTTGTGTATCCATTGATCTTGAGTGAACTACACCCAAAGGTATGCCCAGTATCTCCATCCATGGGTGTCCATGGAGGCAACACTCCAAGACCTCGTTGTACAACACCATACGCCTTTGCATACCACCGATCATCCCAGTACTCCTGGATATGCCATTGTACACCGCAGCCTACCCCTGTACGCTGTTGGATACTCGCGGCTACAGTTATGCCATCCTGTACCATTCTGCTTCTCGCCTATGTCACTGCACTTATCACTCCCTGCAGGTACTCAATGCGACGTGAGGCACTCCCACTCCACATCGCAGTCCAACACACTACAGCACACCACCATGCACCTCCATACCTACCTGTAGACCACTGCTCAATGCTAGATGCTCCCACAAATCCCTGGATGTGATGGCCTAGAGTTAAGTCTCTACATGTCAAGCCACACCTGATCAGTATCATCACCTCCACCATCGCATCACTTTCCCCGCCGATGAATGGATCTTCTCTCCAACTCCCCCCTGAGAGATCCAAGAAGGGACTCTCCCTATGTGTTAGCAGTGATGCCACTACTGCTCCGCTCCTCTGCGTCTTTTGTGCCCCGCACAAAAGTGAAGAGCCCCCGACTCCATGCAAGGCACCGTCTTGTGGCCTTCCCATGCCACCTCCTCCAACAAACTCCTGCCAGAGTTTGTTGATCACCTGGTGATCCTGTGTACAAATGCCATACCAAGAAAACCAAAAGACTGTCCATAAGTTGGTCGGCCACTAGTGCTGACCGAGACTCCCCTAGCGAATGTGCATGCTCAACTGCTAGGTCAACTGCACCATCCCGATTGTAGTCAACTAGCATACATGGGAAATGATAGGTGGTCCCTCCGAGATCCCAATGCCAGTTGAGGCTTTCAGCATCCCCAGTGCATGGAAACTCCTGTTGAGCTCCATCTGAGTCCACTACCATCTCCATAGTCCACCCCACCAGGCACCAACTCAGAATCCCTCGCCACCCAATCCCAAGAGAGGGATCGAATCCACAGACTCTCGCACTTAGAACAACCCTAGCATGTGGGTGTTGCACCCTGTGCAACTCAGGTTATCTCATCTCACTATCCTGGTTAATACATACAATCTGACTAGGTGGCTTTGTCTCCCTCTGTCCAATGAGCCAAGGTAACCTAACAGTGTTGCCAGCCCCGTCTATGTATGCCCGAAGAGGGTTGCTCTCCAACTCCAACGTGCACTCTAGCTGCACTAGTAGGGAATCCAACTGCTCCCCAACGTGAGTCAATTTGGCCGTGGACTCGGCACAAACCACTCTCACGCCCTCCAACCCCTCATTCTGTTGCAGAATCACCTCTCGCACTAACGCGGCCTTCTTTTTTAATGCTAGAAGGTCAGCCTAAAATAGATGGAATTGCATCTATCGCTTGTAAACTCCAGATACCTTAGCAACTGTTGGCATCTCGTCCAAGGATGGCACCCCCTCAACAAATGGCTCTATGCGAGTAGGCTCTATCCTCTCCACCAGGGTGTCATCTGGGGCTATCAAAGAGGTCTCTAATAAAGGTGACTTTTGCACCACACTGAGTATATCGATCTGCTTCTCACCATCCTGTGGGCTCTCAGCATCATGCTCAACCTCCTCCTCAGGCTCCTGATATCTGCAGCTAGGTCTCCACCAACAAAAGCTCCCCCTAGTCTCACCCGGTAATTGTCTTTGTCCTGTCTGCTGCTTTTCAGGAGATCTGGTGCCCTAATCTGATAGACCTCCCCACATGAAGTAGATGGCCACACACCCACGGCCTACTCACCTCTAACGTCTTTGTTGTAATGGCGAGGATGGGTCTGGTCTATCACCCTCCTCAGCTGGGCCAACCTCTCATCGTCACAATGAATTCTTCCCCAGAATTTTTGCATATTGGATATCCCTTGAGCCATGGGTTTGTCTTCGGTTTCACCCATCACTATGCACTCATAGCCAAAGCTTCCATGATATTTTGGCTAATTTCTCACAGCGGGGCCAAGATCATGCTCTATTACCACTTTAATGATCCTTAATAGGAATACAAGTGATAACAAGCAAATAATACATGCAATAAATTACAAAAACGAAATATTCAACAAACACCCATATAAAAGTTCCAAATGGAGAACTTTTGAGCCATTTTATTATATTTCTGCAAGTGCAATACAATAGATGATGGAATGGTGCACCTGGGCTTATCTGAAAGCACAAGCAGGACCAAACCAGGTATGAAAATGGTTGAGCTGAAGGTTGCCCACTTATTGCACCAATCTGCATTGCGCTGCCCAGAAACCACTGCTCTATTCAAGTTCAAATGGCTGGAAAGTGTGCTGAAACAGCCGACAAATTTATATGTTTTTAACCCTGGACTCCTTGGCCAAAACCCAGAAATGGTTTGGCTCGATTTGGACTTCCCAAAATCGACCCCCAAAGGCACTATCAATCCCCAGCAATTCTACATTGTCTGCTGCAAAGATACAGCTCAAAACCCCACCTCCAGTGCTCAAAAAATTATGAAACTTTATATTTGTGATCCTTGTCAAAAACCCAGCAAGGATTTTGGCTGGTTTAGCCTTCTTATTTTCGACCCCCTTTGAGCCTCACCTCAACTCTAGCTGTCAATTTCGACTTGCTAGAAACTGCCTATAAATCCACCTGAAAGCTTCTCCAAAATATTGAGTTCACCAGTGCTATCCAATCCATGACTCCTCAGATGATCTCTTGACCCAACTCAAATGCTCCCAAGTACCACGAAAATCTGTCGTGTGAACTTTGCGATGTCCCTTAGCCAAGCAGTACAAATTGCTGGAATGTTGGCTCAACTGGCTATAAAACCCAGTAAGAACGTTGGTCTAATGTTGCTCTCCCCAACTCTCGGACAAGCAATCAGATCTCTTCTTGCCACACCCTCCCTCTACATGTTTCCTAGTTGCCGAGAAATATGCACTCCTTGCTCTGCGTTGGTTGGTGGTGCTATGTCACTGCCCCAGAACTCCTGAAATCCTTGTAGAATTGCCTCTCTAGAGCAAGCACAAATGGTCCCCCGAAGTAAAGGTTGAATCTCCCACTTGAGAGATTCGTGGCTAAACAGTGGGTTGACTCACCTAAACAGCAGAGTGAACAATCAAGTGATTTTGTTTGCAAGATGTATGAATGAATCCCAAAATGAGAGTTGCTCCCTCCTTATAACTCCTTGGGCCTTCCTTGCCTCATGTGGGCCCCTCCATCCACCTATTCGACTTTCCCTCCAAGCTATTCGAATAAGCCAATTTGAATTTCCATGTGGGTGGCCCCCCACATTCCACTAGCAACCAAATTAAGTCGAATTGCCTCCTAAGTCCCTAAGTCGAAAATGATGGGTTCTCTTCCTTAGCCAAAAGTGTGCAAAATTCTGTAGCAGCACCCTGTTACAAATGTGTTTGAGAACGGGCATGACATGTTGTATGCACTGCTTTTGCCCAATAGGTTTGAGCAATGTTTCTTTCTTGCATCATGGCTTTGGCTATTTGTTGAACAGACACGTTTTGTCTCTCGCGACTCCATTCTGTTGTGGTGTGTCTGCAATAGTTTATTGTTTTTTAATCCCAAATTCATTGCATAGGTCTACAAACTCATCTGATGTAAATTCACCTCCTTTGTCTAACCTTATGCACTTTATCTTGCACCCTGTTTGATTTTTTGTCGACGCCTTAAATGTTTTAAATTTCTCAAATGCTTTTGACTTACTTCTGAGAAATGCCACCCATGTTAATCTTGAATAGTCATCAATTACCAGCATGAAGTATTGATCTGCTCCTGGTGCTTTTGTTCTGGAAGGCCCGGATATATCCATATGAACTAACTGCAAGGGCTTACTACTTGATAGTTTATCTTTGATTTTGACATGACATGACTTGCAGATAGTGTTTTGACACTTTTTTATTGTTGGTAGATCTCTGAGTGCTTTCTTCTTGCTGAGTTTGATGATGTGATCAAAGTTGAGATGCCCCAATCGCCTATGCCAAGATTCATCTCGTTTGCTGAGGTAGCATTTCTAATTCTCTTCTTTCAATATATATATACATTATTCTCAGTTCGAACTCCTTTAGTCAGAACCTTCCCTCAACATGTTGACCTAATTTTACAGTCTTGAGCTCTAAAAAGAACATCACAACCTTTGTCGCACATCTGAGTTACACTTAACAAGTTCTGTTTTAGATCATCTACAAATAGTACATCTTGAGCCTTTCCTTTTCCGTTGTTCAAACTGACTGTACCCTTTCCTCCAATTCTTCTTGCTTCATCATTACCGAATGTGACATTTCCAGTTTTATTTTCATTAACGGACACAAACTTGCTTTTATCTCCTATCATATGTCTAGAGCAGCCATTGTCCACATACCATTTAGTATTTTAATCTTGAGCATATAGAACTAAGTCACACTTGCCAGGTTTCTTTTCCTCTTCCTCCTTTCTCCATTGCATGCATCCAATTGTTTTATACATATTTTGAGATGTTAATCTATTGTCATTAAGCTTACATTCATATGACTTGTGCCCAAATTTGTGATAATAGAAACATTTAGTGATATCAAGGAGTCGAGCAAATGCATTTTTGTCTAGATTCATATTTTTTTTAACGTTTGTGAACCCATTCTTACTCATCTTAAATTTTTCAAAATCAATTCTTCTTACATAAACTCTTCAATTTATGGCTTTATGTCCGAAATTTTTACAGTAATAACAATATCCATAAAACAAATATTTGTACCTAGTAGTGGATGTTGTTTACGAATCTAATCAACTTGACATTTGATAACTTTGTCTTCTGAAGACATGTGGTTTCTGATAGTTTGAGTATTGATTGTCCATTTCTCTCGCCTTTTGTACTACACCAGCAGTGTTCCTTTGCAGTTGTTCACTTGATGTTGAAGTGTTACTCAAATTTTTATTCTTAGATTGATGTGAGTTGTCATCCTCTCTCCTAGCAGCTTTTACAAAGGTGATTGTCTTTTTATCCTCTGGCTCAGATTTATTGGATTCTCCTTCATAACCTAACCCTGCCTTTATGAGTGGAGACCTCTGAGAATTCAATATCACATCTAGTTTTTCAAATCATTTTATCTGCTGAATATTTATGTTTAATTAAATCTAAGCTTTCTCTGGTGTTTTCTTTAGACATACCACCTCTTCCTCCAGTCTTTCACACTCTTGGTTTTTCTCTTTTATCTGTTGCAGTAAAATGTCCTCCGCCTTTTTTGCTTCTTCAAGTTCAACTTTCAACTTGATAATGTCTTCTGAATTTGATTCTTCCCACTAACACCTAATCATCAGGATTGGGTGAATAAATATAATCAATGTAAATAAATAATAAGAGATATGAACAGTCATCGGGAGATGAAGTGAACAGTCTCCCTCATGTATATAATAAAGACCAACCTAAAGGAATAATATGAATTGAATTGTTTTGAGGAGTTACTCCCTGGTCTGACATGGTATCAAAGCCAGCTCCACTTTTGGCATTGCAGTCTGCCATTGTAACTCCCTTCTGTTATTTCTTTAGAAATTTGTCAGTTTGTCCTGCATTCTTCTTCCAATTTTTGTAACTTCCCACTCTCCTCTGACATAGTCCATACACTGCTCTCTCCACGCTGCTGACCTCCATATTTGCGTGAAAGATTATGGACCATTGCACGGGTCCAGTGAATGGTTGGAATGTTGCTGGCCTCCATTTTATCCTTGTAACGACTGTTATTTTTCTGCTCCCTACTTTGTCCTTTGTTCCTCTGCGAAACTTGGAGTGTCGCTCTGCGTGCATTGACTCATACCTTATGTGTAGTCTCTCTATACTCTACACAAGGAATACAAAGAGTTCCATACAATGGTGTCTGTTGAATGCATATAGTTCTGGTGCATTGTATTGAATCCTTTGTATTGGATTTCTTTACGAGTTAAATCACATATGTCGTAGACTCTGTTGAAGGTCATCCAATGAAAGATTCTTGTTCAAGGTTTGTGCGTTGGAGGTTGTCCATGTAATCTGTTGTTGCGCTAGAGAACTATACTGTTGCCTATCTACTCTGTTGCTCCGCTAAAGGATAATACCGCTATCTAGCATATCTAATCCTCATTCTTTTGAAGACTGTAATCTTACTATAAAGTGTGGAAAGTTCAATGTTGCCCTATTATGTATATGTGAGTTGAGCCCTTTTCGAAAGGCCATATGATATGAAATATGTGCATTGAATTTTGTGCATGTTTTAAAATCGAATGGTTGAAATCGAACTCTGCTGCAGACATGTCGCCGTTGTGTGTTGAAATTTTTTTGAAGGGCTGCATTGGGTGATCAATGAATTAAAGAAAAAGGACCTGATATATATTTTGAATAGTGCGTATCAATGTTACCAGACTCAGAATCGGCAATAAATCGGCGAGGCAAAAGAGTGAAGAGTTTTAATCGGATCAGGAAAAAATCGGCAAAAAGTCATTGAATTCATTAAATAAAAATATACACATATATTGAATTTAAAAAAGCATTTTTCATTAATATTGGGTAAAGGCATGTCCAAACAATGCATAATATCGAAGATGTCCAAAATATCATGAATGAATAAGTATCTCATATATGTTATGAGCCCAAACATGATCCAAAGCACTGAGTCTTGAGTCCTTAGAAGCATATGCTTCTAAAAGTTTACAAAAAACTGCATACTAATAAAAAAAAAATCAGCAACTAAGAGTCTAAGACTCTTAAGAGTGAGAACTAGAAGTGATTCCTTCCACTCCTTCACTTGCTGGACTCTCAAAGTTCTCCAAGTCAGGAAGGTTTAAAAGAGGAGGCTCCTCTAATTGAACCCAGTCTGCCGCATTTGTAGTTTGCAAATCTATCTCTTCAAGGTCGATTGGTGAATGATCCATACCTGTCATTATCATGAGACATTGAAATGTGAATTAAAGTTTCACTTTGAAGTTTGAAGTTTGAACTTTAAAGTACGAACTAGATTATGAAACCTTCAAATTCAAGCTCTCGAGTCTCACCTAGTATTTGTTTGTTGCGAAGTCGTAGATTGTAATGGACAAATACAAGGTCATTCAAGCGTTTTTGTGTCAATCAGTTGCGCTTCTTAGAATGTATTTTCTCAAACATGCTCCAGTTGCATTCACAACCTGAAGCACTGCATACTTGGTTTAAGATTCGAATGGAAAATCTCTTCAAATCTGGCGTATCACTACCAAAGTTTTGCCACCAAAGACCTAGCAAGTGGTAAGGGTTTGTGAGTAGAAGTACTAAATAGTAAAAAATTTAAAAGGAAAGAAAATTTAATAAAAAATTTAACATACAAAATAAAGTTTAAACAAAGTCAATGAATTCATGAAGCCTTCAAGCTTGGTACCTGGCAACATCTTAGACCTTTCTCTTATAGCACTAGTATAGGCAAACAATTTAGATGGCGCCCTATAATCTTGTAGTTGGGAAAAGACACGACTTTGATGTTCTGGATCAGGGAAGCACCTTTCCATGCATGTCATAAGTCCTCTGCCAACCTCCCCATCATTAAATTTGCTCTTATCATAAAAATATTGTGGGTTTAAGAAGTACCTAGCAGCATGTAAGGGGGAATGCAATTGCCTATCCCAACGTGTATCTATAATGTCCCAAAGAG
>APFE031370170.1:36049-128778 GCA_000404065.3 Pinus taeda | reverse complement strand
TATTTGCGTTTCCCCGTTTCCAAAATTTGGGGAGGTCGCGTTTCGTATCGCTTCTCGTTTCGGAAACTCGTACCCCTTTCCCCGTTTCGTGCAACCTTGGTCTCATCATCCCCATATCTTCTTTTGATGGCCTCCTTTGTGAGATCCATCGCCTCATAAATGTAACCCATAGCGGGTTTGTCACCATCAACCATCCTGAAAGTTCAAGCATTCAAATTTAAAGAAATATGAAACATTGTAAATAAAAAGAAGCTTCAAATGAAATTTAAAAAATGAAAAAGTTAAAAGACTTGAAGTACCCAAGAACTCTAACAAGGGACTCCGTCACAGCAATAATCTCTTCGGCATCTTTCCAGAAACCATCATTAAACACAAGTGCAGCAATTTCGATGCCTTCAAGGGTCTTGGAATGTTTAGATCCCATCCACTCAGGTCCCAAGAACATCCTCTTCAGATTTATCTTTTGCTCAACCACAGATTGCAAAGATATGAAATTTGTTGCAAATCTAGTCACTGCAGGTCGAACAATTTCTTTACCTTCAATGATAGCGTTTAGGACAATAGTGTGGTTGTATAGGTATTTGGTTATGGATTTTGCCTTCTCCACAACCTCATGTATCCAATGAAGCTTACCAATGTCCTCAAGCATTAAATCTATGCAATGGGCAGCACAAGAGGTCCAAAAAATAGTGGGGTGCCTAATCTCAAAATTTCTACCAGCAGCCATATAATTAGCTGCATTATCGGTGAAAATTTGTACAACATGTTCTTCTCCCACTTATTAAACGACTTCCTCCATCATTTCACAGATAAGTTGGGCAGTCTTAACCTTGTTTGAAGCATCCACTGATTTGAGAAACATTGAGCCTGCGGGACAAGATACAAGGAAATTTATTAAAGTTCTATTCCTCTGATCTGTCCATCCATCACTCATGATGGTGCACCCTGTTTCTACCCATGATGAACGAAACTCAGCTAGCACAAGCATGACATCTTCAACACTCTCTAACAACATATCTATCCTAAGGCTCTCTGATGTAGGGGCTTTGAACCCTGGACCTGCAATACCAATTGCATCAATCATAGCTTGCCAATAAGGACTTTTGGCACAGTGGAAAGGTATGTCAGAATAGTACCAAAAGTTAGCAATGGCCTTCCTTGCCTAACTATGGATATTTTTTTTCCAACCAGTGGCATCCAAGGTAGGTTGGGAACCGAGTTTTGTTCGGGAAGCAAAAAAGGTGTTTATGTTTCCACCTCCAGTGTTGAAGGAAGGAGTCGAAGGACTCGTATGGCTTTGAGTTTGACTTGGCCTTGGAGGCATGTGTGGAAAACTTGGGAACGGCATTGAGGATTCAACAGAGTGAGGTGCCATGGGGCTAGTGGTAGAAAAACTATCAACTCCAAGAGTTCCTATTTCAGTATTTTGCTTTGCTTTCTTGGCATTATGCTGATCTAACATAACAAGGGCAAAGGTTGCTTGGTGTTTGACATTATCGTCAACCTTGTTGCAAAGACCTATATCATGGCCAGGTATTTGTGCAAGGTGGAACTTGAATCTATAAATGCCTCCACTACATTTCGTTTTGCAAAATTTACAAAGGAGCCTGGGGTCTCCAGGAATCTTGTCACAATAAGCCCAAGCAAATTATTCTCTCTCGGCATTGTTGTTGCTTTGAACTTGTGTTTAATTTGTGGCTTCTATTAAGATTTAGAGTCGTGGCTTCTATTTAATTTGTGGCTCCTGTGAAAGACAACAAAAAATCAAATTTAAAAATGATCCAAAAATTTAAAATATGCTAGGAATCTAAAAAATTAAATGAAGACAGATGTCAGCAAACAACAGTCAACTAAACATATATATTATAGAGACTATGCAAAAGGCGAGTGAGGATCACTGTTATGGAGCGGTATTCTAATGTACTAGGAGTCTAGGAGATAGATAGGATCATAGGTGTGACTCTATGATGATCATTGTTATAAAAATAGGGAAAATTCTAAAGACAGGCTATGGGTAGAGACCAGTTTTCAAATGCAAACTTTCAAGCCACCTCTGATGCCAAATGCAAGACAGAAGAATTTTCTTTCTCTTTGTTGTTAGGAAGAGAATTAGCTCTAGAAACTACATTGCTATAGCTGCAAACTACAGCACTTTCCTTGTTTTAGTATTTCTCCAGCTAATGAATTTCTCTTGCCCCATTGCGACCAAAATTGCATTTTTCTTCATTTGCCCATACCCTGCATTCTGTCTTTGAAGTTGCATTCTTGAAGATGCTTGTTGAAAGGCTAAAATTTAAAATTAGCTTTAGTGCCTGTCATTTACTATTTGTAATTTTGTCATTTGTTACCTCTTATGACATGCTTCTTTCTAGTTGAACCGTTGAAGTTTAATGGAACAGCTCAGAAGCCAAGGCTTTCAATTTTTTGTTCCAGCAAGCACTTATATGCTCAATTGGTTGATGACTCAAAAAAGGAGACACTAGCTTTTGCATCCACTGCGCAGGAATCTATACATGGTAATCAGCCATGCAATATTGTTGTGAGTATTCTTGTCATTCTTATGGTAGATCCATATCTATGACAAGATTTCCTCATAACTGTTTCTTGAATTTTCTCTTGATCAAATGGTGCTAGGCTTTTCAATGGATAGGTCACTATCCATACATGCCAACAATTTAGGAAAAAAAGTTTAAATTAACAGTGATTAAGAACATTGAGAAGATGCCTAATAATGTTTCTAGGACTAATTCCAGCGAAAGAACGAAGATTGTTAAGCATGAATATGTAGCAGAAGAATAACTGCAAGTCATTGAAAATGGATAGAGTGCATAGGAGAAGAAGAATGTTCTTTTCTACAACTATTGCAAGCATAGAGGACATTCCAAGGATGAATGTTTGATGCTACACCAAGCAAGTGCCAAAAGTAATTGCAGCAAAGCAAGGAGAGAAGGAGATATCAATACATGATTCTACAATGGGAGGCAATTTGTTGATGACAGTTGCACAACATGCAAGTCATCGTTCTGCTTTAAAGTCCAGATCAAGAAGCAGTAATTGATATTAGCAGCTAGTGATATTTTATCTCAGAAGCAATAATAAAGAAGCATAACTTACCTTCAGTCGTGCATCTTGAATCCTACTATGGGTTGGCTCAACAGCAACAAGGATCTGCATGTCCAGCGCAATGCAAATTGAAGTTTGCCATCTCAGCAGACTAATATGTAAACGAAGTGGACTTCAATGTTGTTCCATTGGATGTGTGGGGTTTTCTCTCTGGAAATCAATACCTATGGGATAATGATGACACATAAAACAGTACCAACTTGTCAAGGATAGCCAAGCTAACTCAATGACACGGTTTTTTATTCACTCTTATCAACTTCCAAGGCCACTCGAAGACCAAATCAACATTATTTACATCCTCGTATTTGTTCTCTTTCTATTGGTCTTGGCACATCATTTAACAAACGTGAGATCAAGCATTTTAAACATGTTAGTAATTATAATTAAGAATTTAAGGCTGAAAAAAAAAAGTCTGGAAATCTGAAAAACCTCAATACTAATTGCAGAAGGGCCGAAATGCCTCACAAAACTTGTCTGCGAGTCGTGGAGTCGTGGACAGTGGAAGCTCTGGAGTCTGCGGCGTCGATGGCTCTGCAGCGTAGTGGAATAGCTCTGGAGTCTATGCGTCGACGATGGAAGCTGTGCGAGTCTCCGACTGTGTGGAATGGTTGTGCAAGTCTACGCGTCTGGTCCGATATATTAATAATAATGACAACCTGAACCCCGTAAACCTAAACTGAAATATGGCGGGACTCGAAACTAAAATCTGGCGGGACTCGGGAAATCGGCAATTATCAGGTAAATCGCCGACTTGCGAATCAAACTCGCATTGACCACGAGTCAAACTCGGTCAATGCGATTTGACTCGCAGAGTTTCAGATCGGGTCTTTTCACCGGCGAGCAGAGTATGAATCGCGATTAATCAGCAAAATCAGCGATCCCTGTTTCACTGGTGCGTATTACCAAAAAAAGGTCGATATATATGGTGAGGTACTACAATATGATTGTGGTGCTTTATATTATGTGTTGAAACCCATTAAAAAATAAAAATTAAAAAAAAAAACAAAAATGATGCTCTCCATATTTGCGTTGGCATTGAATAAGTGGGAAGAGCCCATTTAAATTATATGCTTTGGTTTTTCAAGAACGTATTAAGTCTGACATGGTATTTACGCTACCTTAATACACAGTCTTGGTGTATTTACAGTCTTGGGTATTGACATTTGTTGTCTAGTTGAATTTGTTGTCCAGTCATATCAGAATTATATTTTTTCCCATTAAGAGTAAAATTTTGCAGCAGAAGTTTTTGTTACAGTATGCATTCAATCATATCCACTGTGGTAATAGTTCTCACTGGCAAAGAGAACTATCCTGAGTGGTCCTGAATGATAAAACACACCCTCATTTTCAATGAGTTGTGGAAAGGAGTGTGCATTGGAGACGAAGACAAACAGCCAGGACAGCCTACATCAGACAAAGAGCTCGCCATTTGGGAAAACAAGAACAGCAAAGCCTATGCATTAATTGCAGCATCTATAAGTGAAGAGGTGAGTCACCATATTACACCATTTTCAACTGCTTTCGAAGCCTTACAAAAGTTGAAAGAAATCTATGACTCACATTCTGCACTTGAAGTTGTTCAACTCATGATTAAACTCTTCACTTTTGAATTGCAAAATAATGATCCTCTTGCTCTTGCATCCAAAGTAAAGTCTATAATGCATGATATCCAAGCCACTAAGATTGATTTGGATATTCCTCTTATCGCTTTTCTCAAGGCACTTTATCCTACTTACTCCAATTATCTTGAGTCATTGCAAGCAAATGGAAATCTTAAAGACATTACCTTTGACTCTCTTGTGAAAAAATCTGTTGAAAGAGAGAAAGCTTTTGGAAAGAAGACAACCCCTGAATCTTTTGAAGAGGTTGTGTGCCTTGCTCATAAAGAAAAGCCTCCTACTCAAGATTCTTCAAAAGGAAGAGGTGGTCGAAAAGGAAGAGGAAGATATTTCAGAGGCAAGGCGGCAGACACTCTCAAGGAGAAAAGGCATATTTGCACTGCATATACTGCAAAAGAAATGGATCACATGATGCCTCTACATGCAAGTTACCATGGGACAAAATTGAGCAGCAAAGAAACCAACAGAAAGGTAAAACTGATGATACAGACAAAAGTAAAGCACCTGAATCCGCTCACTATGTTGTGGCACAATGTAATATTGGAGTAAATGAAGATTTATTTTATGCTTCACTTGCTTCTTGGAAAAATGATTGGTTGCTTGATTCAGGAGCAACTTGCCACATGACTCATAGAAAATATTTTTTTGAAGAATTTACTGACAATGTTGATGGAGCAGTATACTTTGTAGACCAGTCAAAAATCAAGCCATTAGAGCTTGGCACAATCAGGCTTAAATTGTCTGGTCTTCTAGACTTTCTTCTGCATCATGTTCTATATCTCCCACAGCTCAAGAGAAACTTGTTGTACTTGGTCCACATCCACCAGCAAGGTCACTCCATTCATATGTTTGATGGCAAGCTTGAGGTGACAAAAGCATCTAACCACTCACTTGTCATGAGGGGAATAGAATAAGAAAGGATTCTCAAGCTGCAAGGTACCTCTGCTCATGCACAACATTTCTCATACAATTCTCATTATGAAGAAGGTACACTTCCTTCAAGTTGATTATGGCATGCTAGACTTGGACATTTGAACTATGACAACCTCCGCTTGTTGAAGAAAAATGGTGTTGTTGGTTTGCCTACAATTCCTAGGAAATTTAAGCAATGTGATGCTTGCATTCTAGGAAAGCATAGCAAACAGTGTTTTCATGATTCACATTCAAGAGCGCATAGAAAAATTGAACTCATTCATTCAGATTTATGTGGTCCAATGCTTGTTTATTCTGCAAATGGAAATAAATATATAATGACATTTATTGATGACTACAACAGAATGTGTTGGGTTTATTTATTGAAGAACAAATCTGATGCCTTTCAAACATTCAAGAACTTTCATAAATGGATTGAAAGTGATGCACAATGTCATATTGGGTCTATTCGCACTGATAATGGAAAAGAATACACATCAAATGAATTTGAAACCTATCTTCGCCAACATGGGATCAAACATCAAATAATTGTACCTTATAATCCCCAACGGAATGGTGTAGTTGAAAGAATGAATAGGACAATCTTAAATATGGTACGATCCATGCTCTTCTTCAAAAATGTAAAGATAATGTTTTGGGTTGATGATGTTCTATGTGCTGCATATATAAAGAATAGTTGTCCATCTAATGCTATTAGAAACAAGACTCCATATGAAATGTGGTATGGACATATTCTTTCGGTAAAGCATCTCAGGGTCTTTGGTTCCACCTGTTATGCCTTGATACCAAAGGTACATAGAAACAAACTTGGTGCAAGAAGTCGTAAGTGTATCTTCCTGGGGTATTCAAACACCTCCAAAGCATATCGTCTCTATGATGAAGTCAATAAAAAGTTTGTTGTACTAGAGATGTAATTTTTCTTGAATTGTCCAAAACTGACAATGTTGTTGAGCGGCAACTTGATCGCTTGGATAGATTCGCAAATGCAAAATCATTTCAAGAATTTGATAATCAGATTCCACATCTTGAAGAGGGGATTCCTATACTAGATCAACATGTGGAATCTTTTTTTGAAGAACTCTCTCCCCCGCATGAAACTCCAACAACGGATGATGCTTTAAGTGATGTGATTGATAGAATTGGGAGACTCAATCTTGATTCAGTCCCAACTCAATCAACAAAGCAGTGTGGACCACCTGAGAAAGGTCCCCCAAAGTAGCTAACAAAGACACTTGAAAGTGTTCATCCTAATGAGGTTGGAAAGACGGGAACTAGAAATTCAAACTGGCAAAATGGAGGTGATGTAGATGACTAATTCACCTGTTGATATGGATGTTTTTTATGATTGTGAATTGAACTTGCCTACAGATTTTGAACCAACTTTCTTCAAAGAAGTTGCTTCTCATGATGAACAGAAAGAATCAATGCAAAAGGAGTATGATGCCCTCATAAAGAACGGCACTTGGAAGCTGGTTGATCCTCCATTAGGAACCAAACCAATTGCCTGCAAGTGGGTCTACAAGAACAAGTATAAAGTTGATGGCTCACTTGACAAGCACAAAGCTAGGCTTGTGGCAAAAGGTTTAGCACAGAAGGAAGGGGTCAATTATGAGGAGACTTTTGCCCCCATAGCAAAATGTGCTACCATCCGAACACTCTTTTCCCTAGCAGCTCGGTACGGTTGGAAAGTCCATCAAATGGATGCAAAAACTGCTTTCTTGAATGGAAATCTAAAAGAGAATGTTTTTATGTCCCAGCCTGAAGGACTTGCTGTGAAAGGACATGAACGTAAAGTATGCAAACTTGTGAAGTCCTTGTATGGCCTCAAACACGCGCCGCGAGCCTGGTATGAAAAACTAACTAAGCATCTTCTGAAACTCAATTTCAAACATTATGATCTTGATGATGCAACTTTACTTGTCAAGAAAGTTGGCAAAACAGTTGTATATCTTGTGGTATATGTAGATGATCTTTTGATGACAAGAAACAATGAAAGCTACATTGCATCCATAAAGAAGGAATTAGGGAAAAGTTTTGAAATGACTGATTTGGGCTATGTTCATTACTATCTTAGTACTGAAGTAACCCAACATCCGAAGTCTATATTTCTTTCTCAAAAGAAATACATTGGAGACCTGTTGAACAAGTCTGGCATGACAGAATGTAATCCTCTTACTACTCCAATGGAACAAAACTTAAAGCTCACATCTATTGAAGGAAAAGAATTTGAGGATGCAACAAAATATAGACAGCTTGTAGGAAATCTCAACTACCTAACTACTACCAGACCAGACATTTCGTTTGCTATTGGAATCCTCTCCAAATTTATGCAAAAGCCTTGTGAGGGACATTGGTCTACTGCAAAAAGAGTTCTAAGATACTTGAAAGGAACTCAAGACTTTGGAATCAAGTATACACAGGTGGACGACTTCAGTTTGATTGGATACTCTGATTCAGACTTCGATGGAGACAAAGAAACTGGTGTATCTACTTCAGGATATGCTATGAGTCTTGGATCAGAAGCCGTCTCCTGGAGATCACACAAACAATCAGTTCCAGCAGATTCCACAACAGAAGCAGAATATGTGGCAGCGGCTGAAGCAACAAAAGAAATTGTGTGGCTCAGGAAAATTCTTGAAGATTTGCAAGTAAAACAAGTACGATCAACTCCACTCATGATTGTCAATACCTTTGCAATAAAGTTGGCCAAGAACCCAAAGTTCCATGATCAAACGAAGCACATCAATACCAAATATCATCTGATTCGACATCATGTTGAGGCCAAAAAAATCCATCTCCGTCATTGTTCCACTAATGAGCAAATTGCCGCCATCTTCACCAAAGCACTTGGAAGAGAAAAGCTTGAACGATTCAGAATGATGCTTGGACTGACCAACATCCTTTCAGATTAAGGGGGGAATGTTGACAAATGTTGACACCTAATCATCAGGATTGGGTGAATAAATATAATCAATGTAAATAAATAATAAGAGATATGAACAGTCATTAGGAGATGAAGTGAACAGTCTCCCTCATGTATATAATAAAGACCAACCTAAAGGAATAATACGAATTGAATTGTTTTGAGGAGTTACTGCCTGGTCTGACACTTCCTTTACATATTTTAATAGGATTTCTTTCTGCTTTCTATTCTTTAGTTTAAGCCTTTCTATTTCATCTAGGACACTGATTAATTCCCCCTCAAGGTCTGCCTCACCTTCCTCTTTTTCTTCATATTCCAGACAATCCTTTTCAACTTCTTCCAAAGCCATTAGTATAAATTCACTTGCTCCATCTTCACTAGAGGATTTGTTAGAGCTTTCAGATCCACTACTATCTTCTTGAGCATAGAAATTTTTTCTTTTGAATTGTCTCTCTTTCTGCATTTTGTTAGACTTGTTCTTCTCTTTCCCTCTAAACTGATTTTCCTCTTTCTTAAAAGGGCATTTTGATGCATAGTGTCTCACTCTTCCACAATTAAAACACTTTAATGAAAGTTTTCTTTTATACTTACCTATGCCTCTCTTCAACCTTCTGACGAATTTTGCTTCTTATTCATCATAACCTGAGCATGACCGCTCCTTTTCTTCTATGGGCTTGTCTCCCTTGAAAGTTGACTCTCTACTGGTTGCCTTTCCTTTTGGAATTTTCATCTCATATGTTTTCATCTTAAAAAGAATTTGCTATATCTTCATCTTCATTCATTTTTAATGTCTCAAACTGAATTCTATACACTTGTAATTATTAGAATATTCCTATTCCTTTTTTAGTATTTAATGCTCATTCTTTTAGCTGTTGCTATTTTTTCCTTTTTAGCAGTTTCCTTGATGAAACTGATTGATTCTATTTACTAAAGAGAAACTTGATGTTTCTATTTAATGTAAATATCTATGTATTATTATTAAGCTTTAGCTTGCTCATTATTCAATTAATTCATTTGGAAATCCATATGCTTGTTTCGCACTGTTTTATGGTATCAGAGCCAGAAAAAGAGATTTCTTGAGCAGTTATTCTCTCTGCATCCTAATCCCTTGAGTTCTTTCTGTCATTCCTTTCCAAGGTCGAGCCCTCTGTAAGCCAGATAGCCTTCACTGAGTCTTAGCTTCGGCTCTGCTCACTGCGATAAAAGCTTACAGTCGTCTATCTCGATACAGAAATGGATTCTTCGAAATAATTTTTCAGCTGTGTTAAAAATTTTTCGAGGTTGCTCTCTATTTTCTTGATTTCAAATCGGTTGATTTTTTTGCGGAATTACGAGAGCCGAGGGTTCTGCGATTTTTTCCAGACACGTTCTTTGATTGGTGCGAATTCCAGGTAGCTACATCATCAAATTTTCCACGTAACTACATCATCGAATTTGGATTGTATGCATGCGTGGATTTTTTCAGGGTATGCATGTGTGGATTCTTCGGGCGTAAATCGACGGCGGCACTGACACTTTGACTGACTCGAAGTCGTCGTTCTTCTGATAATTATTCTACAGCAATACAGTGCGTGATTTGACAAATCTAGCATCGAGTGGCAACGGGCTCGAGCCTTGGCAGCCATGTCTTTATTTTTATAGTGTGTTGAATCACATTTGCAGCGTCAAATTTCAACGAAGCTGTGCAGATAAAGACGTGGGCCCGTTACATTCATTACCAAGGACATGGAAGTCGACTGTAGCAAAGGTCGCGGGTTCAAACAGCGAAGGCTTCATTTGTGAAAATACGGAGGCTCTATAAATCGATCCGAGAGTTGCGAGCGTTTATTTTATTTTTTTTCCGAGTGATCCTGCCGGCCAGGGCACCTATAGCAGCTATAAACTACTCAAGCGGAGATTCCTAATCTGTACGAGTGATGTGAGGGGATCAAATTTTAGGTTCACGGATCGATTTCAGGGCGCTTTAATTGACCAAGTGTGGTGGAGCTCTTACGGCAGTCCTCGTCACAGGTATATCGTATCAAATTTGTGCCACAGTCAGCACTCTGCCAAATTTATGCCACAGTCAGCACTCGGCCCCTCAAATTTATGCCTCTGTCAGACTTTTTCTGTCACGAAATTCATGTTTCAGTCCTCAAATTTCACCTGAAATTTCAAACTATCAGACCTCTGACTTCCCTTTGATTTTTGTGCCAGTCAAACCCACATTAAATGCATCAAGTCTCCTCAATTTCAGCACTGAATTGATTGTTGTTTATGCTTGCAATTAATGCATTGGAAGTGCCTCAAAATCTGCGCTGGAAATGACTGTTGAACCCTCTCAGTTTGTGGGTACTGTTGAAAGTAAGTTATTTTGGTAAAAGATCGTGCTATATATAATTCCTTGAACCCGCTTCTCAGACCGATTTCTGGTTATATTTTCTATTACATCAGCACCTATCAGTTTAAAATTTGTGCCGGATTTCTTTAGATTTCTTTGGTATTTCATGTGTCTTGGGAAACGTGCAGATGGCTTCGCTAACCAATCTGATGTTGGAAGGCAGTCAGCGCTTTAATGGCACAAGTTATAACATCAGGAAACAAAGAATGTTGACCATTTTTGAATATACGTGTCTTGATCAGCTCGTTCTCAACAAAGAGCTCCGTCCTGGTACAGCTGGCACCGATCAAGATAAGTTTGATGATCGAAATCGAGAGGCTGTTATGCTCCTCAAGCTCTCTATGACTGATGATCAGTTACCGCAGATTCCTTCTGGCAAGACAGCTGCCGAGATCTGGCAATGGTTGAAGGAATTACACGAGACATCCGACAAGAACAGAGCTTTCTTTCTCAAAAATCAGTTGTTCTCCATCATGATGGATGAACATATGTCTTTACAGGAACATCTCAACAAGATTAAAGACATTCGAGATCAGCTCGAAGCCATTGGTCGCACCATGGAGGAATAAGATATGGTAGTCATCACTCTGAAAAGTCTACCACAATCTTATGAGCACTTCATAGAAACACTCAACATTACCACCACTAATGTTGATTTGAAGTTTCCAGAATTATGCACCAAACTCATGCAGTAGGATCGTTGGAAACAACAGTTTGGTAGTGGTGTAGCATCAGCCTCCTCAGAAAATGCTTTTGCTGCCAAATATCAGTCCTCTCAGTCCTTTTAACAGAAAGGTTCTTCTCAGTCTTTTGATCCTGCTAGGAAGAAAAATGTGCAGTGTAATTACTGTCACAAGTTTGGCCACATGAAGAAAGATTGCCGACAGAGGATTGCTTCTGAACAGAAGAAACAGGGAGGGCTCCATCAGACAGCGAATGTTGCAGAACATTCCGAGCAGACAGATTCTGCCTTTTACGCCTTTATGACTAAAAGGTCTTCAGATCATGTTCCATCTTCTGCTTGGTACATTGACTCTGGTGCAGCACGCCATTTCTCTCACAAGCGTGACTGGTTTATTGACTTCTCACCTTTCAGTGATTCCGTGGTATTTGGCGGAGGTGAACAATACACAGTGGTTGGCAAAGGTACAGTTCAAATCCAGTCTGGTGGCCGCACACTCATCTTCCTGAATGTGTACTATGTTCCTGGTATGGAAATTAATTTGTTGTAAGTCAGTCAAATTATGAGGAACTTTCCTCAGCTTGATGTAGTGTTCAGAGCGCACAAATGCTCTATTATCGACAGGGAGACTAGTCTTACAGTTGCTATTGGCCTAGAAGATCATGGTTTATACAGGCTTCTTGACACTAGTGATTCTCTAGAAGTGGCTCTAGCAGCTCGTGTTTCTCCCATCAGCACTCTATGGCATCAGCGATATGGGCACCTAAACATGCAGTATCTCTCTCAGCTTTCTCGGGAAGGACTTGTGTCAGGGTTACCTGATATTCATACTCAGCAGTTGGGCGTATGCGGTGCTTGCCAAGCTAGCAAACAACATCGTTCTTCATTCACGAATGGAGAATCCTGGAGCGCATCTAAGGTACTCCAGTTAATTCATGTTGATATTTGTGGTCCTATGAATACATCTTCTATCGTTGCTTGCAAATATTTTTTGCTTATTGTAGATGATTTCAGTAGAAAGATGTGGGTATATTTTCTAAAATATAAATCTGATGCATTTAGTATATTTCAAAAGTTTAAAACCTTAGTTGAAAAAGAGTCTAGCTGTAATATCATGACTCTTAGGACAGATAACGGGGGGGAATTTTGTTCTTTTTCTTTTTCCAACTTCTGTGATACTCATGGCATAAAACACCAGTTCACTACACCCTACACTCCTCAGCAGAACAGTGTTTTTGAATGCCGCAATCGCACGGTTGTTGAAATGGCTCGCTCCATGTTACAGCACAAGAGTGTTCCAAACAAATTCTGGGTTGAAGCAGTCTTTACTGTTGTTTATCTTCTTAACAGATCACCCACTCAAACTGTTAAAGGGAAGACTCCCGAAGAGGTGTGGTCTGGCCGTAAGCCTAAGATCAGTCACCTCAAAGTATTCGGCTCAATTGCATATGTTTGGATTCCAGCTGCTAAGCGCTCTAAGTTGGATTCCAAAAGCCAAAAACTCATGATGACAAGGTACAGTGATCATCACAAGGCCTATAGACTAATAGATATTGCCACTGGTCGTCTTAGCTTCAGTCGGGATGTGGTATTTGATGAAGACAGAGGATTCTTTCAGTCTTCTTCTTATGAGCAGTGTTCTACGGATCAACCTCACAGTGTTCTTCTTCCGGTAGGTCCACCTGATGGGAGGGATGATGCAGCGTCAGTGTTTGATAATACACTGCCTGAACTTCCTCCGGAAAATAACCCTTCTCTTGCTGCTCCTATTGCTCATGAACCTTCTTCTTCTCCTCATGATATTGGTTCCTCTACTCTTCGGCCAAAATGGTGGGCTAAAACCATTGGTGATCTCAGGGATGATGAACTCCTTGAAGGACGAACTTCTAGACATAAGAGCAAACAGCAGTCGACAGTAAACTTTGCTCTTATGGCTAATCTACACAGTATCTTCGAGCCTCAAACTTACTCAGAGGCTAAGGGTACATCTGAGTGGGAACAGGCTATGGATGCTGAATTCCAGAGTCTTCAGAAAAATCACACATGGACTCTTTCTGATCTTCCTGAAGAAAAAAAGCCCATTACCTGCAAATGGGTATATAAAGTGAAATACAAAGCCGATGGAACTCTAGACAAGTATAAAGCTCGTCTTGTGGCTCGAGGATTCTCACAGAAGGAAGGCATCGACTATGAGGAGACTTTTGCTCCTACAGCCAAGATGAGTACCATACGGCTTGTCCTTGCCCTAGCAACTCAGTTCAAACGGAAAGTTCATCAAATGGATGTAAAGAGTGCTTTCCTAAATGGTGACTTACAGGAAGAAGTCTACATGACACAGCCTACAGGATTTAAGATTGCCGGTCAAGAACAGAAAGTGTGTAGATTAGCTAAAGCTCTCTATGGATTGAAACAAGCTCCTCGGGCTTGGTACATGAAAATTGATCAGTACCTGACAGATCATGGCTTTCAACGGAGCCCATCTGATGCAAATCTGTATATCAAGCATACTGGTGATGATATCTTGTTCGTGGTTGTCTATGTAGATGACCTTATCATTACTGGCAGCTCTGCACATTTGATCCATGGGATCAAACAAGATTTATGCAGAACCTTTGATATGACAGACTTGGGACTTCTTCATTACTCACTGGGGGTTGAAGTTTGCAGACTGAGAATCACATCTTTCTCTCTCAGTCCAAGTATGCCAAAAATCTTGTGGACAGGTTCAGAATGCAAGATTGCAAACCAGCCACGACTCCTATGGAACTCGGGCTCAAACTTTTAGCTCAGTCATCCTCTCCTCTTGTGGATGAGACTTTATTCAGACAATTAGTGGGCAGTCTCATCTATCTTACTGCCACCAGACCTGACATCAGTTTTGCAGTGAGCTACATTTCCCGCTTCATGTCAGCTCCTAAAGTTAATCATTGGATAGCCGCAAAGCGTGTGCTGCGATATGTGCATGGCACTTATGATTATGGACTCCTATACACTCGAAGTTCCAATCCTATACTCAGTGGTTACACAGATTCTGACTGGGCCGGTTCGATTGATGACCGTAAATCTACAGCTGGGTATGTGTTTAGTCTAGGATCTGGTGTTGTTACCTGGACTAGTAAGAAGCAGCAGGCAGTGGCTCTCTCCTCAACAGAAGCAGAGTATCGGGGAGCAGTTAAGGCAGCCTGTGAGGTAGTTTGGCTTCGACGTATGCTTGAGGATATGCATGTTTTTCAAACAGATCCTATTTCTTTGTTTTGTGACAATCAAGGAGTGCTCAAACTTGCCAAGAATCTAGTCTTTCATGAATGCACAAAGCATGTGGAAACTCATTGTCACTACATTCGCCAGCTTGTTGAAGACGGATCCATTCAGTTGCGATATGTTCCCACAACAGAGCAGCTCGCAGACCTCTTCACCAAGCCTCTTGGTCCTGATAAATTTGTAAAATTCAGAGGGTCCATTGGTGTTGTAAATAGATTGAGCATTAAGGGAGGGTATTAGAATATTCCTATTCCTTTTTTAGTATTTAATGCTCATTCTTTTCGTTGTTGCTATTTTTTCCTTTTTAGCAGTTTCCTTGATGAAACTGATTGATTCTATTTACTAAATAGAAACTTGATGTTTCTATTTACTGTAAATATCTCTGTATTATTATTAAGCTTTAGCTTGCTCATTATTCAATTAATTCATTTGGAAATCCATATGCGTGTTTCGCACTGTTTTAGTAATTTGGCCAACTTCACCTTCTTATCTCCTTCATGAATATTTTCTAATTTATCCCAAATATTTTTAGTTGTCTCACAATGCATTACTTTGATAAATTCATACTCACATAGACCACTCAAAAGTTCATTCATAGCTTTTGCGTTAGCTATAAAGTTTAGTTTGGCATTTTTATTACTAGTTGTTTCCTTTAGTTCTTTATACCCCATCAACGTAGCAAACCAGACTTCTATTCCTAGAGACATTAAATATGTTTTCATTCTTACTTTCTAGAAAGCATAGTTTGTACCAGTAAATAGAGGGGCCTTATTTGTTGAACGTCCTTCTTGGCTAACCATCTTTCTTACTTATGACCACCTTCGAGTTGTTAGACTGCTACTGAAGGAACCTTGCTCTGATACCAATTGATATTTAAGATGGGAAATTATTGTAAGGAGGGGTTTATCAGTGATTTAATTCCTTATTTCTGCTCAACTTAATCTTCTTCTTATGCAGTTAATGATTTATGTTTGTGCTCAATAGTTATTGTATTCCTTTTGCAAATTTCAAGAAGGGAGGTTTGCAAAGATGTTTATCAAGAATTCAAAGCATTCACAAAACATGCAAAAATTAAACACTTGAAGACACCATATATAAGTGGAAACCTCAAAGGGAGAAAACCACAAACTTTAGGCTGAAATTGATGTGAAGGCAAGCTGCTACTCCTTTTTACATCATATTTTTTTGTAGGCTCCAACCTACAAGACGCTCCTACCTCAACGGAAGCTTCAATTCCCACTAGTTTTCTACAGGCTACAACCCACAGGAGGCTCCTACCTCAACATGCTACAACATTTTCTTTTTCAAGCTGCAACATAGAAAAGAACATAAATTTCTCAAGTCACAAACGTTGGTTACCTCATATCCAATTCTGTTGAACTGCTCCTTCTCTTCACTACTCTTCTCTTCTACTACTGCTCATTCTTTCTCTGATGCAAACCACTTCCCTTCAAAACGAAGAACTTTTGTTTCATTCCACATTGTATCTTTTATAAGCAAGCCCTCTTGGTCGTTTGTATTCTTTGGAGGAATATGAAATGAAGCATAGTCTCTTTGACTTCCAAAACTGCTCACAAGATTGTCCTTTCATTTTCAGTTCAGAAAATTGTTTGTAATAAAAAAAATAGAGTTGAATTAACAGTTCATTCAGTTATAATTACAAGAGACAAATCAGATTTGGATTATCTACAATTTCTGTTCAAACAAATATATGTATTCCATCTTTTGTCTCAATGTTTAGCTTTCACATTGATTAGCATAGCCTTTGCACTTCACATCACTTTCAGCCTTTCACATTCAACATTCTACATTTATGTACATTTTCCATTCAACATAAATTTGTAGAAATTTCTCATTTCCCACCCCGATTTTCAGTTTCACCTTATTTCTCCCATATCCATACATTCAACAACTGAAAAAATAAATTTTGCTGAAAACACAAATTCTGGAAATTTTACAGAATGCTGAAAAATACAGAAATAAAAAATCAGCAGGTACAAACAGTCATTTAACACATTTGAACACAGTGATTTTTTGTCAATGTGACCCTGGAAAAACCCCCTACAACTCCTGGGGAAAACCTGTTCGAGAGCTCTTCTTTATTTCTGAAAATGCCTTTTATACAGTAAGAAATATTCAACAAAAAATCAGCAAGCAAATTTACAGCTTATCTCTTTTCCCATGCCTCACAGCAAACTGGAAATTACAGCAAACAAGACAGCAATAAATGCTATACGGCCTCCTCGATTTTCGTGCCCACTTTTAGCATTAAATGTTGTTGTACAGCCTGCATTAAATGCGTTGTACAGACCTCGATTTGCATACAAAAAAAAAAAAAAAAAACAACAACAACAAACTGCTCCTCGATTTCAGTGCAAACCACTCCTTGATTTCTGTACAAACCAGTTGTACGGATTTCTAGAAAATCGTGCCAAAATCAGCCTTTCACTGTGTGCTAAATCAGCTGTACAAATCTGCTCAACTGCTGCTTTGGAATGTGTGCCACGTTGTTGTCTCCTTCTCCTCCTTGTCCAGAAATCTCCCTTGCTCTCTTGCTCTCCTTCTCTCAATCTGCTCATGACAGAATGAATGACCTCTTGCCTCTTTTTCCTCCTTTAATCTAATCCTAAGTGACTTTTGGGTAACCTCTCAATCCAATGGCTAAAATAGATTGAGATCTAGGGCTGAGATTAAATGCTTATTTAAATCTCACTTTTTATTTTTTAATTCACCCCACTTTAATAAAGACCCACTTAGTCATTTATTTCCAAAGTCACTTTTCCTTTCTAATTTTACATTGACTTTAATAAAGTCACTTTAAAATTAGACTTTAGTAAATTTATCATTTAAAGTTAAAGTCACTTTTAAATTAGATTTAACTTTATAAAAATTATAAAGTCATTTTAGGAGAAAAATTAAATTCTTTTTGGACACTTTTCCCTAGGCCAAAGATCAAAGCCTTAGGGAACCACCTGTCCTCGGGTACCAAATTTCAACAAAATTATTATCAGTGAGCTGAGTGACATCAATAACATTTATCGACATTAATCAAACAACTTAATTTGACATCAATGCCAATATCGCCAACAATGGGGAGGTGTGCAATTCCAAAATAATCTTTTTTTGAATTGGGAATTCTTACAAAGATATAAGCAATCTTTGTACCATAATAAATCATTTTTCCAACTAAATGTTTCAGATTTATAGCGATCTTGCTGCAACTTTTGAATGAGTGTCCACAATTCGTTATCATTCTTCCATTCATCCCTTGCTTCGGTTATCCAATCTGGTTGGATAATAGAAATGGCACAAAGCAACACTTCCACACCCTCATCCTTTCTTGAGAGTGCATCTGCAACAACATTTTGCTTCCTTTTTTTGTAGATGATTTCAAAGTCATAATCCAACATCTTTGTGGTTCATTTTTGCTACTCTTCTGAAGATAATTTTTGTTCCAAAAAGTATTTAAGACTATCATGATCTGTTTTTACCTTGAAGTGTCTTCCCATTAGGTAAGGTTGTCATTGCTTCAATGCCAACATTTCCTTCTCAAAAATAGGTTTATGTAAATATTTTCCTTTGATTGGACGCCTTTCAAAAACAATGGGTCTTCCTTCTTGCATTAAAACAGCATCAATTCCATTTATTGAGACACCACATTCCACAATAAAGGTTTTTGTGAAGTCTAGCGTAGCTAAGACTGGTGCTTGGCACATTGCCTCTTTAAGATGTTCAGAGGCCTTAGATGCTTTTGGAATCCAAGGAAATGCATCTTTCTTGAGTAATGTTGTTAGAGGTGTTGGTATTCTCCCATAATTCTTAACAAACTTGCGATAATACCCTGTCAACCCAAAAAATCCTCAAAGATGCTTTATGGTTGTGGGGATTTTCCATTCTTTAATGGCTTTAATTTTGTTAAGGTCTACCTTAACACCCTCATGAAATACAATATAACCCAGATATTCCATCTCTTGTACTCCAAAGAAACATTTGGAGGTTTTTGCATATAAGTGTTTCTCCTTCAATAGTTTGTGGACCCTGTCAACATGTTGAACATGATCCTTCCAAGACTTGCAATAGATCAGTATATCATCAAAAAATACTAACACAAAATTTCTAAGGGTTTGAAAATGGAATTCATCAAACCTTGAAATGTGGAAGGGGCATTGGTAAGGCCAAAAGGCATGATCAATTCATAATGGCCCTTATGAGTCCTAAATGTTGTTTGCGGAATGTCTTAAGTCTTCATTCTAATTTGCTAATATCGTAAACGAAAATCCAACTTGGTGAAGTAAATTGCTCCATGTAATTCATCTAACAATTCATCAATGACAGTAATGGAGAATTTAACTTTAATAGTGAGCTTGTTGAGCTCTCTATAATCCAAACACATGTGCCACAATCCATCCTTCTTGTGCACCAATACCACTAGAGCAGAGAAAGAACTTTGACTAGGTTGTATTATACGGTCCCTAGCATTTCTATAAACATACGTTCAATTTCACTCTTTTGGGCATAGGGATATCTGTAAGACCTGATGTTTGGAGGAACACTTCCTGGAATCAAATGAATAGCATGATCATGATCACAAATAGGTGGTGTTAGGGTCCTATAAATATAGTAGTCAAGGTATGGTTATCTAGCCATTGATCCCCTGGGGATATTGTTAATTAATTTTCATTTTGAGACTGTCTAGTCTAGGAAAAGAAAAAAAAATTAAAGGGGAATAGAAAAATAATAAAACCCCAAAGGGGCACACTAGTTCAAATGCCGCCAATAGTTAAAATATATTAATTATTGTTTTGAAGGTGATTTTATTGTTTTTGTCACTTTCCATAAAGCGTTTTCACTTTTGAGTAGTTGTGATTGTCCCCGCTTGGATCAACGGCGGGGGACGATGTTTAGACACACCCCCCCAGGGACCTTTCAGGACTTAACGGGGGGAGTTTGAAAAGTTGTTTACAATAAACTACCTAAGGTAATGTGGCAGCTCCCCATTCATCTCGGGGGGGCCCTTCCCTTTACCGCCTACCACTCCTACCCCACACACTGAAAAACCACCATTCGACACTCCTTCCATCCGTTTGCTCCCACTCCATCCTCAACACCTGTCATATGTTGCTCCATCCATGTCACCCATCTATCCACATCACCCATCGTCCATGTCATGTAACCATTAGCATTTAAATCTCCCGCCAACAGTGATATAATCGTTGGCCATTAAATTTTCTCCCGCCAACGTCTAAAAACTCATAAATGCTATGCTCCAAAACAATAATAATCCCATTGATCGCCCTCAATTCTCGTTATAAAATCATGTATCAACCTTTACTATCCCCTTTTGCTTGTTATTTTATCCACGCAAGTTCGGATTGAAAGATTTCCAAACTCGCCAACGCCCTCTGCAAAGTTTTCCCCTTCTGCAACCAATCAAATTCAACCTGGTAACACTGTTTTTCGAACTTCCTATTAAAATTAAAAATGTCTTCACACAAAGGAAAGGGAAAAATGCCTTATGAGAATCCTATGGTACCTCGTGTCCCTGATTTAGATAGGTCGCCTTTGATTGATACCCAGTATAAGATAGCAGAAACTCAATGTGAGTTTGATCTATATGCGCTTCATAATTGGGCAAAACAGAAGTATTTAGACCATAGTGATGATTTCATTATCTGGGAATCACTTCTACCTTAATTTACTTTTCCCCATACTCATATTTTTCCAGAATTAGCTACCTTGTGTCATCTCAGGTACCTCCCCAGCCAGAAAGCAGTGATTGCTCAAAACAATGAAGTCATGTTTTCAATTACCACAGGAAGTATTTGTCAAGCTCTTCAGATACATCCTCAAGCTTCTTTGCACTCGTTTTCCATGGATGCACTCATGGAAATATACACAAATCTTACCTTCCTGTAGCGAGCCCATAATTTTTAATGTTTTATGCCTGAACATTTTGAATTGCCTAGAACAAATCATCCATAGTCTGCTTTTATTTTCCCTAGGATGTCAAGAAAAGTCATTTCCATCGTTACTTGCCTATTAGGTTATCATACATACCAATAGGTAGATGAGGTAATGTTATAGTTTCTATCAGTATTTTCAGTTGGTTAGAAGCCTTCAATTATTTTCAATCACAGTCAGTACTTATCAGAGGTTATAAATGATCAGTTTCTCAAGTTTAAAGCTGAACTTGCATTCAAACACCAATTAGTCTTAGTATATTTGATGCTATTTTATCAAGCAGACAGGTTCAACTTCCAGTTACAGAAGATGGATGATCAGGGAAGTCCATTACCAGTCATTCACTGGACTTCTTTAGCGAGAAGGAATTCAGAAGATTATTCATTCAACGATTTTATTGCTCAGTTTTTACATACATCATTGTGTCTACTTAGCAGTGATGCTATACAAAGGATTTCACCAGAGATCAAGAAAGTTTTGCATCTTTCAGAACAAGCTAAAGTTGGAGATTGGTATCTCTACCAGAACTATATAGAGATTCAGATCTATGGGCGTGAGCTTCCTCCCTATAGATTACCAGTTTTTGTGCCAGTAAGGATTTTCGCTTTGGAATACACTAGACAGATGTTAAACATGGATGAATTACATTTTGTATCAAATAAAAAGTAAACACAGTTTAAATTGAAGGCACATGTTGGGCTTTATATTGTAAATACCAAAGCAGCAGTAAAGGAAGTGGAGGAAATATTAAAGCAGATGAAATTTAAACTAAGTTTCACATGGTATTATGATCTATTAGGGATAATTTCAAAGCTTAGATTTGAGCAGAAGACCACTCCATATGCACATACACCTAAGCCAGAGATAGAGCAATATGCTAATCAAGAGTAGTGGATAGAGAACACACTACAGGAGGCTGCAGAGCAGATAGTCATTCAATCGTCTCTGCACACTCCTGTTCCAAAAGACAAAGAAATCAAAAGACCAACGGAAAGTATGTCCCCCACAGATTTAGAAGCACAAATTGCAGACTTTCTATCTTCAAGAGGAGAAAGAAGGATCCAAAGACCAATACTAAGAGTGATCCTTAGGTAATAAATATTCAAGAAGAATCCTCAAAAGAAAAGGATTCAAAGGAGCAAGGTACAATGGTTTTGATAGGAATTCCCACCACTTCATTCCCAAATGTTGAGGAGACAACTAAGTCACCTATCTCTTCTACATCTCAGATTCCAGCACAACAGAATATTTTTGCCAAATACGGGGACATCAAGAAGAAGAATGAAGCTTTGAAGGCTTCAACATATTCAGAATTATGGAAATAGACTGCTACCACTCAACACAAGTTGTTGTCTGCATTTGACACAGAAAAGGGGCAGTTTCAATTAGCTTTCCTAGAACCTACATTTCCAACCCCTAGAAGTGCAGAAGATTACAAAGCTTCAATATTTTATGTTCATACCAAAAAGGTTCATGCAATCGATCAAATCAATTTGCATAAGCAAGCAGGTGAGATGATTTATTCAACACTGACCAGTTCACCCATGGCTGCCTAAAGTTGCAAGCCTCTCTGAATAATATGCATTCACAGTTGAAGATAGAACAAATGTCTTCTCTGGCCAAAGACACTAAAATTAAAGCATTAGAAGATTTAATAATCAAACTAGGATATGATCCTAGTAATGTCAAGGCAGCCGAGGAGATAATTAAAAACAAAAATGCAGATATTCAAGCCTTCGGGAAACAGCTTAAGCTTCCAACCACAGAGCACCCTCAGCCCAAAGAAGTAATCAGTCTGGAAATGGAGAAAGAAAAGTTGTTGAAATTAATAGTTGAACAAAATGTTCAAACCTAGAAGATGGAAAAGGACATGGAAGCACTGTTGAAGGAAAAGGAACAATTGGAAGCAACAGGTACATCAACAAGTAGGAAGTACAGCAAACAGTGCAAACATCAACTTCAAATTCTTCTGAGAAGCTAGTTCAAGCTTTAGGAGAATTATCATTAACAAATAAGGAAAACGAAAAGTTAACAGCAGCACTCACAAAGATGTAGGAAAACAAGATAAACGCAGATAATGCATACCTAGCAGAGGTGCAAAAGAACTACAAATTGATATAGCAAATCCAAAAGTATGAGAATCAGTCTCTAACAGCTCAGATGTTGGCAGAGGCCAAAAAGAGTATATGGCATAACATAAATGCAAACATCACAGAATTATGGTCATCCATGCAAATCATATTTGAGCAGGAAGACTTAGTGCAAAATGTCAAGGCAGCAATTGAATAAACAAAGAATGAAATAGAGCACAAGCCAGCAGAAGCAAATAGAATTATTAAAACATTGAATTCTAAAACTAAGGAAGAGCTTGAAGAACCCCAGATTTAAGACAAAACAGGCACAATGATGGAAGTAAATAGGGTATTAACAAACAGGAACTTCATGGTGCAACTAGAAAATAAATGCAAAGAATTGGAATTGCAGGTTAAGAGATTTAACCAAAAATTGGCTTTGTTGCAAGAGAAAGGGCTCCCAGCCTTAAAAGCTTTTAATGGCAAATTGATTCCATTTGAAAATTATCAAGATCAATTATGTAATATTGTTGTCGATGCATCCAAGTCTATTAAAGTAAGAGGAACTATAAGTGGAGAAGCTTTCATGGGAGGTCTACAACACGATCTCTTCATTCAACATCAAATCCAACATCTATTTTTAAACAAAACAACTTTCCAGACATACAAAGAATTAGATGAGAGATTTCGAAGCATGGTGAATTTTTCAATTCCTAATGAAGAGCAGTGGGATAAATTGTTGGAGCTCGTTTGATAAGGGCAAATAGGAACCCTACAATTTGGGGAGCAGGCAAAGAGAAGAAGCACAAAAATAGCTACAGTTAGCAACAGTTCACCTCAAAGTCTAAACAGAAAATCATAAATAGTCTAGATTTCCTCAAAAATAGCTACAATTAGCAACAGTTCACCTCAAAGTCTAAATAGAAAATCATAAATAGTCTAGATTTCCTATTTCTAGAGTTTCAGTAGGTATTATTTTGTAATAAATTTTATTTCAAGTCTGAGTTAATTTGAGAAAACTCTATAAATATTTTGTAAAAAGACTGAATAAGGGTTGGATTATACAAGAAGAAAAGATTTTTTTGTGATTGTAAGCAGTGAAATATATTTTTGAAGTAATCAATTCAATAATACAGAGGCAATTTGGTTTCAAGATTTTTGTGTCAAGCAAATGGTTATGATCTCCTCTTTGTAAATATGTTTTCCTTTCAAGTTTCACGTGAATGTTTCCTTCTTAAATTGTTTACAAGAAGATTAAGAGCTTAATTTACTTGTAATACTTTGCTCTTGCTTGTTAAGCAATTGCAATGTTTTCTTTCTGATGTTAAGTTAGAATTCATCTATGTATGCTCTATATTTAATTGATCATAATTCTTATTCATCTCACCCACACCACAATAGCGCTACGAGATCCAAGAGTTTTCCTACCTCGCCCTATTTTCTGCTCTATTTATTTTAATTGATTACTGAAGACCTAATGACAGCATGCCCAATGGACTTCTCTTCCATTTACAACCAAAACTTTAAGAAATATATCTTGTCCTTTCATACCTAGCCTAAAATCTAAACACTAAGATTAAAAATCATACAGAGAGAGCCCTCTCTTAAGCTAGAAGGGCTAGATCCCAGCTTTGAAAGTGGTTTGTGGTTGCCTCTGCAATTTCCTCTTCAACCTAGGAAAAATACAAAGTGCTAACAGGTGGGAGGCCTTTGGGAGTCTCAAATACCTTGGAATGATTGTCCAAACTTTTTGGAGATCTGGATAAATAGATGATTCCAATGTGGAAACCTCTAGCGAACATAATTGTCTAATTACACCTCATTGTTCTTTCTTTAGAAGCTTTGTTATGCCGTTAGAGCTTATTATCTTTCCTGATTTCCTTGTGACACCCCTTAATTCAACTTCCTTTCCTTCCAAAACAAATTTCAAGAAAAGTTCTTGAAAATTAGAAATTATCGTACCCAAAGAATGTAGCCAATGGACTCCTAGTACAACATCAACACCACCCATTGGAATGGAAAGCATTAGACAATTCAACACATATTCTCCCATGGATAGTTTGATATTATGGCACTTTCCAAAGCAATTTATGGTTCCTCCATTTGCAACCATCACTTGACACTTTGGTGTTGAATATAGGAAGCAATTCAATTCCTTGGCTATCTTACAATGAATAAAATTATGGGTATTGCCCGAATCAATTACCACTATTACCTTTTTCTTCTTGATATGTCCTTCTATCATTGTTTTAAAAAACAGTCAAGTCGACTCTAACTCGGCCGAGTTGGACAGAGCCAATGTCTGGCCGGGTCAGCTTCGTGGTCGAAATGGAACGGTTGGCCGAGTAGTTACCGAGCCAGTCATTGACTCGGTCGACTCGGTAACAACTCAATTGGCTCGATAATGGCTTGGCCAGCTCGGTAACAACTCAGTCGGCTCGGATCTTTGACAAAAATCCTGAAGCACATTTGTCAAAAGTCGCTTCACCTCCTACATATCAATGGTTGGGTTGTTGTTTATTGCATATTTATAGCCCAAAAGTACTCTATCACTGTGAGACACTTTTGAAAATTACAAGGCCGAAGTATGGTCATCCTAGTGGCATGAATTAGAAAACTGAAACAATGCATTGAGCCATACAATGTTTTTAAAAAGGCAAATGTTCTGGCAATGGACCAATAAATACATATTTACCTCTGATTGTTCTAGAGCTTGACCAGAATTAAATCAAGGGTTTTGAGACTTCATTAGGGGCAGAGAATTGGTATTATTGTTGTTGTAGTCTAGTGATTGGCATTAGGCTAAGGTAGGTGGCTAAGTATGAACTTTGTATTGGATAGTGCACTGAGTGCCATTTTGATATAATGGATTTATTCATGAGCCTACTTTGATCATATGTTGTATTCTCTCTATATTCTAAGGCTTTGTGTTTCAAAACATGAATGAAAATCTTTAAAATTATATTTTTTATAAAAATTAAAAATATATATATAGATATATTTATTGTATTTTTTACAATGAACGAGTCACTGAAATCAAACCGGCCAAGTCGATACCGAGTCAGAGTCTAAGTCGAAGCCGACCCTCAGCCGTTTCCGAACCGGAGTCGGAGTCAGAGCCGACCCTCAGCCGTTTCTAAACCGAAGTCAGAATTTTAAAACATTGTCTTTTATCTTGAGAGTTTGAGGAGTGGTAATTCCTATCAATGCATTACAAGATATGGTCGGATTCATTTGTTCTTTCTTTGGGGTTGGTTCCTGGTGTATATCCTCTTCTTTTGACATTTCTTATTCAGTTTCTTCCTCCTCTTCACAACCTATGTAAACTAATTTCTTCTCAGCACACTTATAACCTTTAGTGTATTTGTTATCACAATTGTAACAAATCCCTTTTGCTCTTTTTTCCTCCAATTGTTGTGGTGTCAACCTTGTAGGTTGTGGAAGGCTAGGAGCAACAACACTTCCATCTTTATAGTTGTGAGTGGTTCACTTCCTTGTTGCCATAATTTTGCTTTCGACTTTTCTTGCCACCCTGAATGTCTTCTCTAATGAATCAAGTTCCCAAAGGCGAACTTCATGTTAATTGTTATCCTCTAAAGTCCCTATGAAGACATTAATCCTATGCTCCTCTAAAATATCATTTACCCTAATATTCAATTTTTGGAAGTCCTCAATGTGCGCCGCCATTGAACCCTTTTGGTTGAGATTAATCAATTGGCTAAAGAAGGTGTTGCTCTTTGTATCCTCATAATGTGTTATCATTTCCTACATAAAAATTGACCAAGTGACAAGTGGTTTACGAGAAAAAATCCATCGATATCATACAAACTGATTGGGTTCTAAATATAAAAACGCAATGCATACCTTTTGTGTGTGTTGCACATTATGGACATCAAACTATTGCTCCATCTGTAATATCCATGTTACCGAATCCTTGCCATCAAACTTCCTCATATCGATCTTTGGAATATGGTGGGTCTTCAATCCAAAGTTAGAGTCTCTGAAATCATGATTAACATTCCTTTTGTTCTCATGATGAGTTTCATCGAATAACTTTTCGCCATTGGGAAGCATTTCTTGTAACAACTTTGTCAAACCTTCATTCAAACCTTTCATCTTAGCTTCCATGTCCACTTTTAATCCATCCTTCAAACCTTCCATGACTGCTTTTAATCCATCCTTCAAACCTTCCATGCCTGATTTTAAACCAGTCCTCAAACCATCCATCTTAGTTTCCATTTCATTTTTGGTTACTCTTTACGAGAGCGAAATTTGTTGCACTTGGTCTCGTAATTTTGATATATCATGTTGCATTTCTTCCTCTTCTTCATGCGTCACAGTAAAGCTTTCTGGTTGCTTACTAGGTGTTTCCATTTTCTTGCTTTGAGTCATTTTGGAATCAAATAATGATATTTATGCTTCACTATGCCCCTTGAATCACTTCAAGCTGATTTTTCAACCAAAATTTATGCAAATTTTAAAAAGATACAAACATTTTTCTTTTTTTTGTAGGAGCTCGATATTGAATCTGTTGTAGCTTTGTAACTTCGGATCTTCAAGGTTTGAACTTTTGTCCTGATGTAGCTCTCTGAGTCTTCTTTCCAACCCCACGAGTTAGACTAAGATTGGAGTCTTCAAGGAGAAGCTATACCCAATCTCCCACAATGACCTGATTATAGACTGGTTCAATAATGCGAACTTGTGCGGAATGCCACGTGTCAATGTTTTGACCTTCGGCTCAAAAAATGATACACGACAAACTACAATTTATGCACTTTCAGTCACTTTTTACAAAATTCAAATCTGATGCTCAGAGAGAAGGTTATGACGATTTTCCCTAGGTCACATGTTTGAGACTAAAGTTTGGAGCCTACAAAAACCCTAAATTCCTCTAATCATATTTCCGAAAATATAGCGAACCAAGATCTAAATTTTTTACATGACATTCACCAAGATTTTGGCTCCAAGTGATTGCAATTTCAGCGTTTGTAGCCTCGTAGAAAAAAAGTAATAGCAAAAATGCCAAGATGGCCTATTTGAAGAAGCGAAACCCTAGAATCCAAAGCTCTGATACCAAATGTTATGCAACCAGCTCACAAAATAGAAGAAAAGATAGACCAACAACTTGAGAAATAGCCTCTTCGAGGGGGGCACATCTTTTACATCAGATAAATGAACAATTCTTGGATGATACAAATGATAAGACCTCCTTGGTATATATAAGACTCTAAGGGGTCACAATATAATTAGAGCTTACATAACAATAATAATGTAAGGGCACAACAATAACAATAGTGGGCTTCTATGGGGCACAACAATAACAATAGGGGGGATACATGGGCATAACAATAACAATAGGGGACTTACACTAACAATAACAATAAGGGGGATACACTAGTATTATAGGGACCTAACAGTGTTTGTCAAGGTTCTTAGGTCTTGGAATTCATCATTTGAAGGTTTTATAAGAAGAAAATAATTCTTGTGGGTTTTCCTCTCAAGAGGGGAGGTTTTAGCCCTGGCTAGCACCTATATTTTGTGTCCTCTTGTCTCTTTTGATCTTCATTGTTTGATAGTTGTTTGATGATAGAGAACATTAATAATAATCAAGTGAAAGAAGAAGCTAATCAAGTTAAGTAAAAGCAGTAGTCTATAACGCGACTTTTTGAAAGTTTTTCCGACGGATTTTTCCGGTCAAAATCCGGCAGCAATTCATTGGAATCCCAAGTTTGATAGCTAGTTTCTGCACAATCAATGGCTCCCAAGGGTTTTTCAGGGCGCTGAATCCAAATATGCAGTTAAAAAACCATTTTAACTGCTAAAAATCAAGATTTAACCTCATTTCTTCCGCTGGATTCCGTCACCGGAATCTCCAAAAAGTCGCATTATAGACAACTCCTAAGTAAAATACATCACAAGCAATTATCAAAGAAAGAAAAATCACCTAATCTAGTTGCCCCTAGATTTTTCAACAGGGACCACTATCCTCTTCTTCTTCTTCCCTTCTATTCCTACTCCCCAACACCATCATGAAAACCCAAAGTGGAATGGGAAAGAGTAGGAGAGGAAGGAGAAAAAATTAAAACAACAATGACAAAAAAATGAGGGAGTTTTGGGTTTGCACTTACCTATTTAGCTCTCATAGACGGCAGCGTTTCTTTACTCCTCCAAGCTCCTCCTCCTTCACTCCTATCTCCTCATCTTTCACTCCTCCAAGCTCTCCTCAAGCCTCTCTTCTCCAAGCTCTCCAAAGATGCAAGAATGAGGAAAAGATGGGGAAATACATCACAAGCAGTTATCAAAGAAAAAGAAATCACCTAATCTAGTTGCCCCTAGATTTCTCAACAGTGACCACTATCCTCTTCTTCTTCTTCCCTTCTATTCCTACTCCCCAACACCATCATGAAAACCCAAAGTGGAATGGGAAAGAGTAGGAGAGGAAGGAGAAAAAAATACAAACAACAATGACAAAATAATGAGGGAGTTTTGGGTTTTCACTTACCTCTTTAGCTCTCATAGATGGCAGCGTCTCTTTACTCCTCCAAGCTCCTCCTATCTCCTCATCCTTCACTCCTCCAAGCTCTCCTCAAGCCTCTCTTCTCCAAGCTCTCCAAAGATGCAAGAATGAGGAAAAGATGGGGAAATGCCTTTTAACCCCATCTATCATTTCCCTGACTCACTATAAACCCACCACCAACCCAAGTTAAATCACAAAAATAATAAAAAAGAAAAAAAAATTGGGATTCTCCGAAGCCACCCATCGGCCTCGGGATCCATGCCCAATCCTCCATGGATCCGAGGTAGATCCTCTATCGGATCCACAAATTGCTCCTGCGTAGTTCCAAATTTCTAGGAATTTGCCCAAATTGGCATAACCATGGATCAGATTTTCGGATCCACAGTTCCACCAAAGGATCCGCCAAGGATCCATATGGGCAAAGTTTTGGCCTTGGATACTTGGGGGGGGGGGTTCATGCAACACTAAATGGGAAAATGACCCACTGTCACCTCAGTCAAGGTCCCTTACCCTTTACAGACTTTCACCGATGGGAACAGACCCAATAGAAAGAGAATCATTTACGATGGGTAGATCAATAATTCAGGGTTGAAGTGATTTCACCAAGCCCATTCAAAGAAAGACACAATAATGGCTCAATGCTTCAAGGAAGCCAACACACTCTCCAAGAAAATCTTTAAGATTAAGAGATCAAGACCTAGGGTTTTAGATATGATGATGTTAATAAGCGTTCCTAAGGTAAAAACTCTAGGAAGTGAGGTAGCACCTCTCAAAGAAGCCCTATGTGATGATTTGACACTTCCCAAAGGCTCTTCGCTCTCTTTGAGAGACCTAAGAAAGACTTGCATTAGACCTAGAGTTTTATGAATAATTGTGCGAAGAAATTGTTAAAATTGGCAACTAGGGCCAAACTCCATGTGGGTCATCTTATTTATGGTAGTGGATATTTTTCATGGATTCCTCTCTTCGAGAGATGTAGGATTGATCTAAAGATCATCCGATTCCGAAATGTATTTATGGAGATATGAATTTATTTGTATTATTTGACAACTTGTCAAGGTCAGCCAGCAACCAAATTACCCCAACTCAACCTCAACATGGCATTATAAATAGAGGAGGCCTCAAGTTATTTTTCACACATTTCTCTTATGATCTCTCTCCACTCGTTTGGGTTTGGTGTCTAGAGAGGTCAAGAGGGAGAATCCCTACACTCAGTGAAGGAAGGAAACTAGACGCAGCAAGACAAGATGCCCTAGACGCAGTTGAAGTGAAAGACACCTAGCCGCAGTTGAAGGAGATCTAGCCATGCCCTAGCCGCAGTCACAAAGAAGGCATAGCTGCAATATTGAAGGTGCCCTAGTGCCCTAATCGCAGGCCTTATTTTGCAGCAGAAGGAGGCTTAATCAGCAACCCTAATATGTTGTCAAGAGAGACCTATTCGCGGCCCAAAGAGGAGACCAATACTCAGTCTAAAGAGGCTACTATACGTTGTCAAGAAAAGGCCTAATATGCAGCTCAGAATGAAGCCCAAAATGAAGCAAAGGAGACACTTATATGCAGTTGATGGAGAGTCCTAGCAGTTGTTAACAAAGCCTAGATTTGGTCATAGTCAAGGAGGCATCATACACAGGCCTAATCCGTAGCAAGGGACGTTAGGATCTCTATCCACAGCCAGCAAGTGAACTCTAGCCGCAACAAAGGAGGGACTTTAGCCGCAACCAAAAGAAACCCTAGCACAACAAGAAGCATAAAAGCATCATGGTCAAATTGTTGTAGGTGACAGCATAGTGATAGAGGTTGTTCCAGGTATGGGTTAAAGTTTTCCTTCAAGGAATGACAGCCACAGTCATAAGGTGAGGTTGTGTGTTGAAGAAGTTTGCCCTTAGACTTAGATCAGATCTACGTGGGTTGGTTTCATATGTAGATTGGGTGCTAATATATATTAATGCGTTGTTGATGTTTATGTAACTGTTTTGAGGACATTTAATTCAGTGTTGCTATGTGCTAGGCCACAAGCCATAGCACCATAGCAAGGGTTACCTTGGGGCTTCCCTCTTAGGATTGTTTGGCGATTGTTTTGGACTACTTCAAGTACCCTTATCAAATCATAAATTCATCACAATCAAGGGAGTTTAGGGTTGCATATTGTGCCCTAACCAAAATTGCAAGAGCAACTAGCAATCAGAGGAATGTTGCATCAATGTTATGTGAAGGGCCACTAGTTTGATGATCTCCTCAAAGGATTTGCTTCAGCATTCTTTGTGATTGGATTCAAGGTTGCATCTTTGAACAATCATCATTAGCAGAATGATGAACTTTCTATTGCTGTCATAAATGTCAGTTTTGAATATTTGTACTATCTCTCTCTATTGAACCATTGAAGAATATAAGAAGATTTGATCAAGGGTTTCGCCACATTGGGGTTTGTCCCTGGCTAGTGCCACATCTTGTGTCCTCTTGTCTTGCCTTGTCTTCTATTGTTTTATGTTTATGTTCTATCTGCATTTTACTATCATGAAGATCTGATTGTTAATCTGGAAATTGATATTGGGCTAATAAGAAATTTGAAGTAAATTGCTCTTAAGCATTGAACATACCAAAATTTAACAAAAATGCTTCCAAAGTACTCAGTAGGTCAAGGCAAGGTAAGAGAAAGGGTTTCTTATGATTTATTCCACAGAATGTAAGGCTCATACAACCCTCAAGAAAGCCACCTATCCAAGGAATACAAGCTAGGTTTCCCTTCTACGACACAAGAATTTATTGATGAATTACAGTGAGAAATCAACCAAAATTGGATATCCTCTAGACAAAACCTCAAAGAAGAGATGTCGAAACGGAATCCAAAAACTCACTCTCTAAAGGATTTCGCTTGAGGCCCTGAGTAGCCATCCCAGGAAAGAGGGGCTGAAAATTTAAAGAGGAGAAATGAGGAGTTGATCACCAAAGCTTTTGGACCGGTGCCTAGTCCTTTGGGCTATGGAGCCTAAGATGATTCAAAATTGGCCAAAATCGTCCTTAAGGAGGCTAAAAATTGATGCCCTAGCAACCAACCTTTAACATTTACCCACCCAGGATTTATGGAGTTTTATGGAAGAAAACAAAATTCCATCCACTAGGAACATTCATCATTTGCCATACAATGAGTAACATATGCAATTGCCAACCAAGAAGCTTTCCAACAACAATTTTCAACAATTAGGGCACAATAGCATTAACTTAGTTGCAACAATTTCATAGATTAGACAAGATTCCAAGAAAATATTCAACAAAAAGCACTTAAAAGATGACAATTTGATATACCCATCCACAAACCAGGAGATAGCTCCAAAGAAGATTGAAAGATTCAGCTCCAAATGTCAAAATGCATCAAGGAATCTCCCATAGCATCCAAAGAAAAAGTGTGGGTTTCTTTTCACAAGAGAAGAATCCAAGGGATGATTCTCACAAATGAGACTCGTGTAATGTCCCAAATGAGATAAATTTGGAAAAAGCTCTTCATAAAATTTATCATACATTTAACAAAAGATTGCCATGTAAAAATGAACAAATAAAGCACTACAATCTCAGAACATAATGAACAAGAAATTCTCAACTTTATTAGATTAGAAGAACTGGGGTTTACATGCAAATACAACCCATATAGCTGAGATAAATGGCCGCAGATAGATCTACAATAATGTCGCAATCGGCCTCCAAAACAAACTAAAAAACCAATACACTACAACCTGTGAACCCTGAATGGATTCACCAAGGGAAGAGATGGGTGCTCCCCCACTCTCATTGAATTACCCAAGAGTTTCTGTCCTGGGGCTACTGTTGGAGTAAAGAACCGGGTTCTCAACCTCACATACAAGAAACAATATCAAAACCAAGATGTCCTCCAATGGTCTCCTCCTCCTCTTTTATAGATTTGATGGAATCCTTTAGAACCTTCTATTTTATTATTATTTTAATCATGGGACACTTTTCCCTCTTTTATTTCAATTAAAATATTCTTTTAATGCAGGGAAGAGGTTAAATTGGCCACCATGTCTCCTTAGGCCACTGAAACTCATATCTAACCATCCCATCCTATAGATCTTCCCATTTTGGTTCCAACAAGCTATTACACTGAGGTGTTCCACCAATTAATCTCCTCGGAATGCCACCTCGAGCATAATTAATTAAGTTATGCCCAATAATAATGTTGATTTCTAAAAGTTGTCGAAATGTGACGAAACAAAAGGCAAACTGTGCAGATGGTGAAATATAACAAGCGAATGCCATCAAATCCCCTAAAAACTCCGCCAAAATCCTTCGAAACCCCTGATGACATAAACCTACTCCACTGACCTGGCCACCTCCTGCACTAGAAATCCACCCTGGCTGCACCATGAAGAAGGATAAAAATGGGGACATGACAATCCTCCCACCCCAAGATTGCTTGCCCTCAAGCAATCCAAATATGTGGACCAATCTGGTGGTCCAACGCAACTAAGATCCAATGCCAAGATCCCATACGAACCACTGGGTGACACTCTGCACTTGTGTCAACCCACCATGAACAGACTCCTTGATGCCCGGATCCCAGATCAATCTCCGACGGAACCTGTCATCAGCGAATCCTCCGAGATCCCAATGTCGCCAAGAAGGAGCATCAAGGTTGTGCTATAACTCTGACTATGAATGTTGCTCCACCTCCCGCATACTAACTCATCACCTCTCTCCAATCCAACCATTGGCATAGACCAAGGTCAATCTCATCATGTTGAAGCTATGTTGACATACTGATGAGTGGCCAGCCTACATCCTGCTGCCAACTGAAGCATGTGATATCCCTCACCTTGGAGGGCTCCTGCAATACAATGCTCTTGACTAAAAATAACACTCCATCAAAAGGTTACCAGCTCATGATCTCTCGCCAATCCAACGCATGGACACTTGTGCAAGGGATATGTCTACTATGCTGAAACTAGTCCATGCTCAGCTGTTGATGCTCTACCTGGACAATCTAAGCATGTCCAAGAAATCTTGCCTCTCTCCCTCTAATGGGAAAAAATGAGCAAACCGTGCTGCAAGCCCCATCAATGTACTCCGGGAGAGGGTTGTTGCCTGAAAATGCTACAGCTCACCTGGCTGTCACTCCATTTGTTTGCACCTCATCAATGGGTAGTCCCAAAGATGGATGTACTTCCATTCCCCTCGCCTGGTAGGAAAGTCCATGCTCCTCCAGTCCACCAATCGCCTTCCAAGTTGTCCTATCATAATCCAACATCTCCTAAGGACAAGTGTTAGCGAACAATGTCATCTTGCCAGCAGTTTGTACATCTGTCTGCTTCTCATCAACGGCTGACCCCAGGGGTGGCTTCTCATCCTCCACCATCATGGGTTCAATATGAACCTCCAATTGGCTCTCCCAAGAAGGCTCATCATGCATACTGTGTGCCTCATCCTCCTCAGCTGTCTCACGCTGCATCATATGCTCCTCATGCTAACTCATCACTGGTGACACACTATCCTGAATGTCCCTCCTAAGACCCACAGACTGCCCATCATATGAATCTGGCCTGATGTCAATGACTTGCCATGACTCATGCTCCTCTATGTGCTCTCTATGTTGAATCATCAACCGCTCATCTATTGCCTGATCGCTTTCCCACATGGGAACAATTAGTTGCTTCTCGTACTCCTTTACCACACATGGATGCATATCTAGGCTACTGTCATCAACTCCATATGACTGCTCGTGCTCTTGTAAGGTATCATCGTATGAACCCATGGACTCGTCCAACGAAGAGTCCTCATCCTGACAGACATGAAGAATATCTCCCTGCTCCACCGTTGTCATCTCCTCAGTGTCACTCAAACATGAGTGGTCAAGTCCTCAAGGTCCTTTGCATATGAAGCAAAGTCCCTTCCTCCTCATCTCATTCTTGTTGCATGAGCCCCCAAACCTGAGTTGCTCCTCCCTAGTCAACTGTCTCCTGAACAGCACAATGTTCTGTTCAACCAACCTCTCAACTAGACCATAAGCAACTGGTGAGACCAACTCCTCTTTCCTCCAAACAAACAACAATCGAGACTGCAACTCCCGACAGATGGCATCCTAGCCTCTCATACGTGATGACAAGATGGACTACATGTGTGCTATGACTCTGTCAGGATGATGTTTCCTAATGCTGAAGAAGCATTGGAACATTTGCAAGATCAAACCATCACATTCTAGATCAAACATGACTTCATAAGTCTTAGTCATGGCCATAACTCCTAAAATATCAAGCTTCTTCCCAAGGGTAGACCATGCATTGTTGTCCAAATCCTAGAAAGTTTCTACTACCAATCTAAAGACTCTCCTCATAACATCATCATTGTAAGGAGCTATAGGGGTTGTTAGTCTCATGAGGTTACTGAGACAAGATGCAACTGGAAGTCTAACCCCTTCACAAGGTTCCTCCAAGAACTTATGTCGTATGAGAGCAAGCATAGCTGGTTTTAGAGCCCAAATGAGTTCCTTCTCTTCTAACTGGCTCACTTTGGAGAGGAGTGCATCTAGTTTATCTAATTTGAAAAGGAATTCCCATGTGACCTTCATGTGTTTCAAATATGTTCCAAGTGCAAGGATTTGCTGTCCAATTTCCCACCCCTTCTACACATCTCTTGGTTTCTCCTTCTGAAGAATGGCATGTACCCTTCTTGAGAAAGGTTTGTTGTTTTGTTTTCGTTTTTGGCTCAGATTCTAGTCCATTGATGTATGGTTGTGCTGATTTAAAAAGTGCTACAAATATTCCATCCGTAGCAACAAGGCATCAACATACAAGATATATACAACAATAATGTTCTCAAGGCAGCCTCTCAACAACACTTTGTGGTAGCATACATAAAAACCCCTAAACTCAACAATGGTTGGGCAATTATATCAGTCTTTATGTATAGCAAGAAAGATAGCAGACTCTAAGACCATATGCCGCATATAGCAATACAGGGCTGCTATACCAACATTCAACTCATCAGATTATCAAGCTGCTAAACCCTAACAGCCACAACTTATTAGCAACTAAAGGCAATAGTAGCATATAGCTAAAACAAGACTTAACATAACAAATTTAGCAGCGATATATACAATGGAAATATTTTAGAAGCAATTGACCCCTGATCTCAAAATTTACACAATTGTGGAATCAAAATTGAGTTGCACAGTAAAAGGAACAGTGGAACCTGAGTGGAGCATTGTGAAGTGTCTTTGTTGAAGTGTTCATCCTTCTTATTTGTAGCTGGAGTAACAAGAGGGAGTGTCTCATCAAACACTGTCTTTCATAACAGCCTAAAGCTACAACACTGAATGTTGCCCCAAGTACGCAAGTCCAGTCAATCTATCAGCATGACTCTCCTTCCCATATGATGGTCTCTACCTTGGAAAGTTTTGGTCACGTTCAATTCAGCGCTCAAGCTCTGATATACATATGTCCCTTGCAGCAAATATAACTAGAATCTCGTCCTCACCAATAATACACCTACAACCCCAAATGATGAAAGTCCCAACATCTGACAGCAAGAGTAATACGGCCTCAACAGGCTCAAAAACGTTTTCCAGCAAGACACACCAGTTCCCACATCCAATCACGAAGGGCTCATGGCCTGTCTGCACAATCAAGAGAGTGGCATACTGGAATATCAATCTCTGGAACCAAATGAGTTTGCTTAGCCATAATAACATGAATTCCGGAATTAAAGATAAGTCAGCATTTTGGCTACTTCCAATGTGGCTTTCAAAGCGCATTCTCAGGTTGACTTGCCCAATCGCTATTGTGTATCAGCTTATTGATGTAAGCTCCTGATAGGTATGGAATACACACCCAACCAACAAGGAGACTTGTGAGGGCTATTAAACTGGTATACACTGGCATTCTTCATCCATTTCTTGTGCCAGCTCAACCCACAGTCTCCCACTCACCAGTAGACAATGCATGATCCAGGCAACCAATGATATCAACCTTTTGTGAAGAAATAAGCACCCAGACAGCAGAGATAATTCCTACGGCTTATTATTTAAGGCAACACGATTTCTGCACTAGCTGAACTCGTTCTTGGCACCTAGAATGAATTCGGCCTCTTAATGCTCGCCCTTTCCTTGGCGTCCAAAACAAAAGTCTCGAACCTGAGGATTCAATGCTTGAGGCAAGAAATTAATTCCAGATATAACTTTGTACTTTGGCCTTCTGATCTGTAAAATTGACTGTAGGAGATGCTCAGAGAATTTCTTTCTGCCACTTTTAAATGGCACCTCGATGCTCAAAGCTTGCGTGGGCGGCTACATGAGACTTGGGCTGCAGTTCAAAAGTCGATTTCAACCTTGGCTCTCGCTTCTCCTGTTCGGTCAACGTGGGCCCTCCTTAGATTAGCTTGCAACCTCCAGAAAAATTATGTGACCCCCATTCTATTAATCAGTCATTAGTTTTACGAGTTACTGCGTACTCGAAAATAACTCACAGCCAATTCGAAGAATGTAGTCGATCCGCAGTTATGTTGATAAATTGGCCCCTTTTTATGAATCAGACCCTGCTAATAAAATTTCAGCTCCCTTTTTAATCTTTGACCAAATAATACAGCTCATGGCTTCATAAAATTTTAAAGGAAATTGTCGTTTTATACTTTTTGGACCAAAATGGTGGCTGACCGGATTTATAGTTGCGACCAAACATTCGTGGATTCTGCTTGTAGCCGTCACTGACCTTTACGCTCAGAGGTTCAACTTCCAATTGAAAATCCTCTCAGACTCCAACTTAAAGATGCTCTCAGTGGTAATAAGGGTTTCATGGCATTTCTGAATAATGCTCTGGTCCTATCGTTGTAGAAAGAAATTTGACCTCCAATAATAGCTCTGGACACCAAAATGCTGCCAATAATTCGACCTCAAATGAATTTGGCCTTTTAAAATTCACCATCATCCAGAATAATAGCCATTTTGTTGATCTTTTATTGAAGATGCAGCAATTTTGGGGTTTTCTTATAAAAAGAGAATTTTGGCACCTTTGAACCAGTGTGGAAAAAGTCGAAGTCGGGATTAAATCGGCAAGGGTCCAAAAGTTGAAAAAGTCGTTAAAGTCGGGAGTTTTTCGAAAAAGTCGGCAAAAAGTCGGCAAAATTAAACGGCCAACCAAAAAAATAAAAAAATCGGGATTTAATCGGCCAGCCAAAAAAATCAAAAAATCGGGATTTAATCGGGATTTATTCCCGACTTTTTCCACACTGCTTTGAACCCCTTGAACAACCACAATCGAAGACTGAAAACCCGCAGGCTGAGCCAAGCTCGATGCTTTGATACCACTGTAATGTCCCAAATGAGATAAATTTCGAACAAGCTCTTCACATAAAATTTATCATACATTTAACAGAAGATTTCCATATAAAAATGAGCAAATAAATCATTGCAATCTCAGAACATAATGAACAGGAAATTCTCAGCTTTATTAGATTAGAAGAACTAGGGCTTACATGCAAATACAACCCATATAGCTGAGATAAATGGGTTCAGACAGATCTACAATAATGCCGCAATTGGCCTCCAAAACAAACTGAAAAACCAATACACTACAACCTGTGAACCCTGAATGGACTCACCAAGGGAAGAGATGGGTGCTCGCCCACTCTCACTAAATTACCCGAGGGTTTCCATCCTAGGGCTACTGTTGGAGTAAAGAACCGAATTCTCAACCTCACATACAAGAAACAATATCAAAACCAAGATGTCCTCCAATGGTCTCCTCCTGCTCTTTTATAGATTTGATGGACTCCTCTAGAACCTTCTATTTTATTATTATTTTAATCGTGGGGCACTATTCCCTCTTTTATTTCAATTAAAATATTCTTTTAATGCGGGGAAAAGGGTAAATTGGCCACCATGTCTCCTTAGACCACTGAAACTCATATCTAACCATCCCAACTTGTAGATCTTCCCGTTCCAGTTCCAGCGAGCTATTACACTAAGATGTTCCACCAATTAATCTCCTCGGAATGCCACCTCGAGCATAATTAATTAAGTTATGCCCAATAATAATGTTGATTTCTGAAAGTTGTCGGAATATGATAGAATGAAAGGCAAACTGTGCATATGGTGGAATATGCCAAGCGAATGCTATCAAATCCCATAAAAGCTTCGCAAAAATCCATCGAAACACCTGATGACATAAACCTGCTCCACTGACCTAGCCACCTCCTGCCTTGGAAATCCACCATGGTTGCACTATGAAGAAGCATAAAAATGGGGACATGACAACTCACTTCTATTTATATGAGTCTCTCTAAATCAAATTAACCTAAAGAGCCCCCAAAATTATAAAATAATGCGCTAAGAACAAGCCTTGGTCAGAAGTCGACCAAGTAGCTATCACAAGTTATGAACAAGCCATCCATATGCAAGTTGGGTTGATGACGTCACAATCATGTAGGGCCGTTGGAGGGACATGTTAACTCCTCTAAGTGCCATGATCAAAGAGAAGGATCCAATAAAGATGAATTAGGGGATGGCCCCTTTTTCCCATGCAAGTTGTCATGTGTTGCCCACAGTGGATATACGGCACAAATGCTAGTATCATGGGTCTCCTAATGAAAGATAAGCCTATAGACTGCTCCAAATGAGGGCTTTGATGATGGTCCTTGCCCTCCCAAGTCTCAAGGTGAGACAAGCCTCCTCTGGGCCTTGGATCAGCTGCCATGATCATGTTAAGTCGATTGGGGCATACTAGTCCAAGTGCATCATCTCACAAATAATGTGGGGCAATGAACAAACTACTAAAGGTAGTGTGGGTGCCCATGACATGAAATGATGCTCTAACCCACAACCGGTCACACCTTCCATGAAATTAATGCCTTTCAACCCTTCTAATACAACTGCGACATTGGCCAAATTTGTTTGATTTTTTTTTTTTTAATACGACCTTTCAAATTAACTTTTGGTTGTTTTAATAAATTTTCGCCTAACATAAAATATATTCTCACTCGAATTTCATATGCTACTTGAGGTTTGATACGACTGCTTTCAAAAATAACTCATGGCCTTAGGAATCAGCCCTTTGCTAAAATAATTCTTTTGGCCACAATATGAATGTCATATAATCAATTTTTACAAGCATTAATATTCACGTGACAATTTTACTAAAAATTTGTGGTAAATTTGTCGAGCTCTTTTTAACAAATTCTCATTTTGTTGCAAGAACTAAGTTTTCGATTTCTCTGGAAAAAGCCTACAACAATAGTGGCTACAACTGGAAACTGAAAACCCGCAGGTTGAGCCAAGACCAAGGCTTCCGTACCATTGTAATGTCCCAAATGGGAATTTGAACAACAGATGCCAGAAATAAACTTGAACAGCAAAATAAATGCAAATACAGACACAGCCAGCAAATAATACACAAATAGATGTCGATAAAATCACTGAGCCATTTTATTAATCCACCGAAAAGAGTACATCAACATGAAGGAATAGTGGAACCTGAGCTTGCTAAGAAAGCAAAGCAAAACCCATAAAAACGATCTCTGACCCAACTGATGAATGGCTCTAACAATGATATAGATGGTTCGGTAAGAAGACTGTTGCAAATCGGCTATGGCAAAACTGCTCTCTCCAAACTCCACTGAAGCGCTATGAGATTTCTGGGTGAAATCTCCTCAAGAGTATTGCGTTTTCGTCCAACACCCTGTAGCACACCCAAGGGTTTGCATCCTAGAGCTACCAATGAAGTAGAGAATTGGGTTCTCAACCTCTCATACAAAAAGTAATATCAAATCCAAGATGTCCTCCAGTGGCCTCCTCCTCTTTTATAGATTTGATGGACCCCTCTAGAATCTTCTATTTTATTATTATTTTAATCATGGAGCACTTCTCCCTCTTTTATTTTAATTAAAATATTCTTTTTAATGCGGGAAAAGGGTAAATTGGCCACCATGTCTCCTTAGGTCAATGAAACGTCCATCCAAAAGTCCCATCATGTAGATCTTTTCGTTCTGGTTCCAATGAGCTATTACGTTGAAGTGTTCCATCAATTAATCTCCCCAAAATGCCACCTCGAGCATAATTAATTAACTTATGCCCAATAATAAAGTTGATTTTTTAAAGTTGTCGGAATGCAACGAAATGAAAGACAAATTGTGTTGATGATGAAATATGCCAAGTGAATGCCATCAAATCACATAAAAACTCCTCAAAACTTCATCGGGACCCCTGATGATATAAAATTGCTCCATTGACCTGGCCATCCTTTGTCCTAGAAATCCACCCTGGCTATACTATGAAGAGGAATAAAAATGGCGACATGACATTATACTCCGTGTACGGCAAGGAGATGCTCGCAGTGATGCATGCACTGGCCAAATTCAGATAGTATCTAGTGGGAAACAGGTTCAAAGTGTAGACTGATCACAACAGTTTTTAATTCCTCCTTGAGCAACAGTCATTAGAGGAGAGGCGAGCAAAAATGGGTGAGCGAGCTCCAGGCTTACGATTTTGAGATTGAGCATGTGAAGGGTAAACACAATATGGTAGCAAATGCCCTCTCTAGGAGACCTGTAGCACTGTCTTTGATAGATGTCACGCAAGATTAGAAGGCTCAACTATTGGTTGAGTACTCCAAGGACAGGCAGGCTTGAGATATTTTGGATGGAAAACATAGGGATGACCAGCTCAGGGTGATGGACGATGTGATTTATTATAAGGACCAGATCTATCTGGTACCAGGATCTCAGTTGAAGGAAAGGATCATGCAGGCAGCCCATGATTCCCCACTAGCAAGGCACCCAAGCTTCCTCAAGACATATCGTGCTGTCAGGGAGATATTCTTTTGGCGGGGGCTCAAGGGAGATGTTTTGAGGCACATCAGGAAGTGTGTGGATTGCCAGAGGAACAAGGTGGAGTTGACCCACTGGGCCGATTTTCTACAGTCACTTCGCATTCCGGAGAGGAAGTGGGAGAGCGTATCCATGGACTTCATCACCGAGCTACCAGCTATTCAGGGGCAGGACTGCATCTATGTGGTGGTCGACAGATTGACCAAGTTTGCCCACTTCTTTGCTATTCATCAAGATCTTTGGCCTCCCAAGGGGTTGAGTTGCTCTTTCGGGAGGTTTTCCAGTTGCATGGTCTTCCCAAGACCATTATGACAAACAGGGACAACAGATTTATGGGGAATTTTTGGTAGGAGTTGTTCTGGCTAGTGGGGACAGAGCTTACACCCAGCACTAGCTATCACCCCCAAATTGATGGGCAGATAGAGATTGTGAACAAATGGTTGGAGGGGTACCTACACAACTACGTGACTAGGCAGCAGAGAGCGTGGGTTAAGTGGCTACATCTCGAGGAGCTCTGCTACAACACGACTTATCATATGTCCATTGGTATGTCCCCTTTCCGAGCTCTTTATGGATACGATGCTCTTACTTTTTCTGACACGGTGTTTGGAGATAGCCAGGCCCCGGGGGCAAAGGACTAGGTTCAAGAGAACCAGGAGATTCTCCGGGCTCTCAAGAACAATTTGCAAGTGGCCCAAAATTAGCAAAAGATATATGCTGATAAGCACAGGGAGGAGAGACAGTTCGAGGTAAGGGACATGCTCTACCTACGCTTGCAGCGGCCGAGTTGCCATCGTTGGATGATGAGGGGCATTTGATTTTCACACCAGAGCTTATACTAGAGACCCAGGAGAGGAAGTTGAGAAACAGGGTGGTTAGGGACCTTTTGGTCAAGTGGAAAGATTTACCAAAGGAGGACACTACATGGGAGCATGAGTAGAATTTACAACCTCCAATTTTATAGTTGCTCGGGGTCAAGCAACATCCGGGAGGGGAAGACTGTAATGTTCCTTCCTAAAGTTTTCTAATGTTGGGAAAATAATTTTCGACAATTTGGTTAATACTAGCTCAAGGCAAATTTTGGTGGAGAACATAGGAGGAATGCTTTATTTGCATGCTAGCGGAATATGGGGCCCACATGAAATACGCACTTGGGAGGAAGGAATTCGAATTCCTTGAAGCAAATAAAATTGGTGGAAGGACCCACAAGGAATGCATGGCCAACACTTATAAAAGGAAGGAATGAGGGCGCAAGAGAAGTCTTTTGTCTGTTTGAAAACCGAATTTGCCTTAGCTGTTTCGCTGAGCCAATATTGTGTTGTTTAGCACAAGAGCTTCTCAAGGGGAGAAGCTCAACCTTTCTTCGATGGGCTTTGAGTGCCACCCAAGGAAGGCTTTCTTTCATCACCGAGACCGGAAGAAGCATCACATATAGGTCATACGCATTTCTGGTGCAAAACACACAGTCCAGGAGCCACCATTGCACAGAGGGAGAATTCACGGGTTATTTGTGGAGCAGTGTTGTAGGGAAATTGTCCGCAGAAGCTAAAGGAGCATCCTTTCATTATTTTCAGGAGTATAGAGAGTAGCTACAGACCCAAGGGTCATCCTACACGCAGCTCTCACTCCATCACACACAGGACTGCATCATCTCCTCCATCACTGCGCAGTCATTGGAGTGAGACTCTTTGCGGCTGCATCATCCGGGGGAGTTTGGAGCCAAGGTGATGGGAGATCATATAGAGGACCATTTGAGGAGGATTGCTGGAGTTGGGAGAGCAGAGATTGACAGGATCAATCATAACAACAGAATTCGAAATTGGAGGAGGGCCAACTTATGAAGGGTCAATTTTTGGAGTTTGGAACAAAGGAAAACTATTTCTGGGTTTTTTTTGGGTTTTGGGCAAAGATCACAATCCCATATTCCTAGAATTTTCTGGGCACTCTAGAGTGGGAAAATCAGGGGGCGAAGTCAGGCAGAAGTGCAGTTTTGGAGCAGCAGCGCAGTTTTCTGGAGGAGCTCGTTATTGCAGCCATTGGGCTTTCTTGTACTCATCACCTGGTACACTTTCTCCAACTCATTTGTACCAAAGCAGGTATTATTAATAAAACTTGGTCAGTTTGTGGATTTGGAGAAATTTCTGGTTTGTGTATACATTTCTGAAAATTTCTGTGTTATTATATTTGTATGTCTTTGTTATCATCGTAAAATTTCCACTAGGAATATTACATAAAGGGGGAAAACCCAATTTTTCCAATGGCACCAATGTGAAAATGTTGGGTCGGCTGGGGCAAGAAAACCCAAAATTGGCGGTGGCATTCACAACCCCAAACATTTGGGAGCCAACGAAGGAATCTATAAATACAAGAGAGTTAGAATCATATGGGCATCATTGATTTGAATTAATTTGTCTCTGTTTTTCTTTGAGCCTGAGGCTCGAAGGGTTAAGAACCCTTTCTCTTCCTTCACTAGTTTCGCTGGAGGTGATCCCACCCTAGTTAGTCACCCTTTCTCTTGTTCTAGCACAGGTTAATGGAGCAATTCTGGTTTGGTCTGAGGATTGAACATTTTCCCTTGTTCTGGCACACAGCATATTCTTTAAGCAGCTTTCAGTGCTCTTTTCCTTGCAGCAGATTCGCTTTCCTGTAGCGGAAGTGTGAGTATACTCTGGGTAATTTTCGGTGGGCATTTTCTGAAGCACTTTGGACCCCATGAGGCAGACTGTGGACCTCCGGAGGCAGATTTTGGACGCCTTAAGGCAGACTGCATCTTTCCTTGGGCAGAATTCAGCCCTCCAGAGGCAGAAGTTTGGCAATTTCTCTGAAAAGGTTCGGCTCATCCTGAGGTAGAAGTTTGGTGTTTTCTGTGATACGGTGCGGAGCCAATTGAGGCAGGATTTGGAGTCTTCCTCTAGGACAGTTCGGGTTCCCCTGAGCCAAGACGCATCACTTCCTGAGGCCGAAATTCTGTGACCCTTTTTGAGACAAGTACAGTCACTTTCTAAGGCAGTTTGACCATTTTCTTGAGACAAAGCTTGTTGGTTTTTAGACCACTCCTCTAGCAGAATTCAGGGGCTTTCTTGAGGCTGTTTGGTCACCTTGAGATAGAATTTGTTGGATAACTGAGGCAGCAAGATCAGGCTGCATGTGGTAGATAGAAATTAGAGATAGGCTCTCTGTATTCTATAGCACTACTTTACTATTGAATTGCTGGTTGAATAGTAACTCAGTACGGCAAGCAGTAAGCCCTAGAACAGTGTGATTTTATTGGAGGATCATATCGCCATCTAATCTTATAATAGTTTTATATGAAAGACTCTACTGTTCATGTCTACTGTTGTTTGTAAATGAAAATCGTAGCCAGAAATTAAACCCTAAATTACCCTAGAATATTACATAGCATTTCAGAAGAGACCCTGTTCAGTGTTTCATCATACGACTTGTCTCTATGTGTACTTGCATGTGCTTGATTATTATGAAGCATACAGATCATATGGAAGGCCATGCCTCAATGCAATGTCTATACAAAGATGATTCATAATTATGCTTTATTTTTTTATTCTCCACACTTCTATTCTTTGTTCATGGACAGAAACTATATTACAGATAGCCTAATGATCTAACAGACTACAAAAGTAGTGCTAGATAGCAAGCTAGTAATAGTCTACATCAAAATATCTTAAATTCCCAACTAATCAGCTGCTCGGGACTCAGAAGACACCATATTTCTTATGTCACTCACCTGTATGTGCACTTGCATGTGCCTGAATTTTAATTAAGCATAGAGCTCCTATACAGGGTCATCCCAATCTTTTTACGTGTAAATAAAGATAATCTATAAATCTGCTTAAAGTGTTTTTTCTCCAGCATTCTGTTTCCTTGCTTTTGTGAAAGTTGAACTTGCAGAAAATACAGATGGCAATAATCTAATGATCTAACAGACTAGAAACATACTTTTGGATAGTAATCTAGTAACAAAATTCAATGCATTCATCTGAAATTCATCTCCATCCAGATTCAGAATCATTGGCATACTTGTGAGCAAGAAATAATTGAATATATTATAATCCAGTTATAATAAGCAACATAGATTTCGCGGGCATCAGATTGACAAGATATCTATCAGAGAGAATAGAAATATAAAAAAAAATGTGAAGGCAAGCTGAGACATACAGCTTTCTCAACAGATGGAAAATGGCGTGGCCTGTTTGAAAGAATTTTCTGCATGTGAACTAAAGATGCCATTGCAGTTCCCTGAAAGTTGTTAGAAAAGACTCAATAAGTAGATGCTATATACTTTTCAACTATTTCTATAAGGTTTTCATATAGTCAATAATAAAATTAGACAGTATGAGAAACCAACCTCAACTACATCTACAACAACCAGCCCTGCGCAGCTGGAAAGAACCTTTTTTGCCGCAAGGTGCACTGCTATTGAACCTCCCATGCTGTGAATAGAAAAACCATATGTACCTTTAATTCATGTGAATGATAACCAGATATATTCTCTAAAACTAACTGCACTTTATAACAGTACGAGAAGTAAACAGAAAATATTACAAGAAATGTAAAGAAAAAATGGTGCTAGAAGCAAGGAAAACATTTAATCAAGGAAAAGTTTAAAATACTGATACGATAGGCTAAGGTTTGAAAAGAAATCAAGGAAAAGTTTAAAATACAGATTGGATTGGATAAGTAATTTGCCCTATAAATGGCACCAGCAAGGGACCTGAACAACAATTGAGCTATGGCAAACCCACATCAGACACCTACCTTCAAGCCAAGACAATTTTGAGCAGCTCAAGTCAATATATACGGTCACTAGCGCACTTAGTTAGACGTATATAAGTGATATTGGTAAGTCTTTTAATCATTAAGCATTAGCTAAATTTTCCTCTATCATTATTTGATGCATGTTACCAAACTCGGAATCGGCAATAAATCGGCGAGGCAGAAGAGTTTTAATCGGATCAGGAAAAAATCGGCAAAAATCGTTGAATTCATTAAATAAAAATATACACATATATTGAATTGAAAAAAAAACATTTTTCATTAATATTGGGTAAAGGCATGTCCAAACAATGCATAATATCAATAGATGTCCAAAATATCATGAATGAATAAGTATCTCATATATGTTATGAGTCCAAACATGATCCAAAGCACTGAATCTTGAGTCCTTAGAAGCATATGCTTCTAAAAGTTTACAAAAAACTGCATACTAATAATAAAAAAAAATCAGCAACTAAGAGTCTAAGACTCTTAAGAGTGAGAACTAGAAGCGACTTCTTCCACTCCTTCGCTTGCTTGATTCTCAAAGTTCTCCAAGTCATGAAGTTTTAAAAGAGGAGGCTCCTCTAATTGAACCCAGTCTGCCGCATTTGTAGTTTGCAAATCTATCTCTTCAAGGTCGATTGGTGAATGATCCATACCTGTCATTATCATGAGACATTGAAATGTGAATTAAAGTTTCACTTTGAAGTTTGAAGTTTGAACTTTAAAGTACGAACTAGATCATGAAACCTTCAAATTCAAGCTCTCAAGTCTCACCTAGTATTTGTTTGTTGCGAAGTCGTAGATTGTAATGGACAAATACAAGGTCATTCAAGCGTTTTTGTGTCAATCGGTTGCGCTTCTTAGAATGTATTTTCTCAAACATGCTCCAGTTGCGTTCACAACCTGAAGCACTGCATGCTTGGTTTAAGATTCGAATGGCAAATCTCTTCAAATCTGGCGTATCACTACCAAAGTTTTGCCATCAAAGACCTAGCAAGTGGTAAGGGTTTGTGAGTAGAAGTACTAAATAGTAAAAACTTAAAAAGAAAAGAAAATTTAATAAAACATTTAACATACAAAATAAAGTTTAAACAAATTTAATGAATTAATGAAGCCTTCAAGCTGGGTACCTGGCAACATCTTAGACCTTTGTCTTATAGCACTGGTATAGGCAAACAATTTGGATGGCACCCTATGATCTTGTAGTTGGGAAAAGACATGACTTTGATGTTCTGGATAAGGGAAGCACTTTTCCATGCATGTCATAAGTCCTCTGCCAACCTCCCCATCCTCATTAAATTTGCTCTTATCATATAAATATTGTGGGTTTAAGAAGTACCCGACAACATGCAAGGGGGAATGCAATTGTCTATCCCAACGTGCATCTATAATGTCCCAAAGAGGCATATACTTTGTCTGATCATCCCCATATCTTCTTTTGATGGCCTCCTTTGCGAGATCCATCGCCTCATAAATGTAACCCATAGCGGGTTTGTCACCATCAACCATCCTGAAAGTTCAAGCATTCAAATTTAAAGAAATATGAAACATTGTAAATAAAAAGAAGTTTGAAATGAAATTTAAAAAATGAAAAAGTTAAAAGACTTGAAGTACTTGAGAACTCTAACAAGGGACTCTGTCACAGCAATAATCTCTTCGGCATCTTTCCAGAAACCATCATTAAACACAAGTGCAACTTTTTCGATGCCTTCAAGGTTCTTGGAATGTTTAGATCCCATCCACTCAGGTCCCAAGAACATCCTCTTCAGATTTATCTTTTGCTCAACCACAAATTGCAAAGATATGAAATTTGTCGCAAATCTAGTCACTGCAGGTCGAACAATTTCTTTACCTTCAGTGTATTTTCTCATAGCATTTAGGACAATAGTGTGGTTGTATAGGTATTTGGTTATGGATTTTGCCTTCTTCACAACGTCATGTATCCAATGAAGCTTACCAATGTCCTCAAGCATTAAATCTATGCAATGGGCAGCACAAGAGGTCCAAAAAATAGTGGGGTTCCTAATCTCAAAAAGTCAACCAGCAGCCATATAATTCGCTGCATTGTCGGTGACAATTTGTACAACATGTTCTTCTCCCACTTCTTAAACGAATTCCTCCATCATTTCACAGATAAGTTTTGCAGTCTTAACCTTATCTGAAGTGTGCACTGATTTGAGAAACATTGTGCTTGCGGGACAAGATACAAGGAAATTTATTAAAGTTCTATTCCTCTGATCTGTTCATCCATCACTCATGATGGTGCACCCTGTTTCTACCCATGATGAACGAAACTCAGCTAGCACAAGCATGACATCTTCAACACTCTCTAACAACATATCTGTCCTAATGCTCTTTGATGTAGGGGCTTTGAACCCTGGACCTGCAATAGCAATCACATCAATCATAGCTTGCCAATAAGGACTTCTGGCATATGGAAAGGTATGTCAGAATAGTACCAAAAGTTAGCAATGGCCTTCCTTGCCTGACTATGGATATTTTTTTTCTAGCTAGTGGCATCCAAGGTAGGTTGGGAATTGGGTTTTGTGTGGGGAGCAAAAAAGGTGTTTATGTTTCCACCTCCAGTGTTGAAGGAAGGAGTCGAAGGACTCGTATGGCCTTGAGTTTGACTTGGCCTTGGAGGCATGTGTGGGAAACTTGGGAACGACATTGAGGATTCAACAGAGTGAGGTGACAAGGGGCTAGTGGTAGAAAAACTATCAACTCCAAGAGTTCCTATTTCAGTATTTTGCTTTGCTTTCTTGGCGTTATGCTGATCTAACATATCAAGGGCCAAGGTTGCTTGGTGTTTGACATTATCGTCAACGTTGCTGCAAAGACCTATATCATGGCTAGGTATTTGTGCAAGGTGGAACTTGAATCTATAAATGCCTCCACTACATTTCGTTTTGCAAAATTTACAAAGGAGCCTGGGGTCTCCGGGAATCTTGTCACAATAAGCCCAAGCAAAGTCCTCCTCCCTCGGCATTGTTGTTGCTTTGAACTTGTGTTTAATTTGTGGCTCCTGTGAGAGACAATAAAAAATCAAATTTAAAAATGATCCAAAAATTTAAAATATGCTAGAAATCTAAAAAATTAAATGAAGACAGATGTCAGTAAATATATAGAAATGTTGCCTTTCAATAAAACCAGAAAAACATATTGCTTGATACATGAAATGCAGGTTACATATTGCTTGATACAATAAAACCAGAGTTTGGTTGATTTTTTAATTTAGCATAGCATGAAACTTGAAGTAAACACAAATGTTTTAGTTCTTTACAATTAAATGAACCACATAAGCTTAAATCTGTTACAGTAAATTCCATTTATAATGTTCCATGTTGATAACCTGATTTAAATTGCTGAAATTGACACAATATCAAACTGTACAAAGCTTTTTAAAGACCAAAACTTAGTACACACTGCACAATCATTTTTTGGAGAGTTTTAACTTTTGATTGATGTAATTATTGATTGTAATTATAGTGAGAAAAGCAAACCTGATATGATGCAGGTTTTGTAGGATGAGACATATACTCTGTGTAATAAATGCTCTCTGCTCGCAAGGAAAGCTAAAGGAAGTTGGTGATACAATTCCCTGGAGTGAATGCTTGGCATCTTTGCACAATATATTGTATGTGATACTTGATAGTTCATAATACTTGGTTGCCTCAAATTTTAGAGTGTAGTACAGCAGATTCTTGTATCACATAGCCCTTAAATAAGAATTTTTTTGGCAGTGAACATGTAGCTCAAAGTGCCTCTGCAAATAAGCAATGAGATAGATTTTGTGCAGACTTTCATACAGCAAGGGAAATGATTTAAGATTCACGGTCCAATTATATGATTTTTGATGCATATATATTATATATTAAATATTTAGAAAACATGCAGAACCCTGGTTTTATTGTATCAAGCAATATGTTTTTGCAGAATGTTAAAACTTAAAATGAATGTTAAAAATTTGGTGCTTCTTTAAACTTTTCAGATAACTATCACAATTGTAAACTGCCCTATTTTCCCATCTCTTGATACATTATCATCTGAATGGATTGCCATAATTGAGCACCTTGATTCATAATCAGAGTTCCATTTACCCAAGTACTTAGCTTGATCCCTGTAGGATGTTGCACCTTAGTGCTACATAATATACATGTTGCTCAACAGGGGAAAAAGAAAGGTCGGAACTCAAGGCAAATAACAGCCACACTGTTAATACGTATTCAGGACTAGAAATCTTGCTGTAGATAACAAATTTCTGTGAGTTTGCAGGCTGTTTGCATGATGAGACAGGTCCACATTTCAATTATTAGTGGAGAATGCAATCTGAAACTTTCAGCCCATTAATACAGATTCTATGTTGGGTTTGAAATAAGATTCGAAATGGAAACCTCTGCTTTATTTACTGCACATTACAGCTTTGAGAACTTAAAATAAATACCTCACACAGGTTACCTCAAGGCTCACGCAGGTGTATGTCAACAATCCGGCTCTGCGGCGTCGAATGCGGCTCTGCGGCTCTGCGGTGTAACCGTGTCTGTCAACAATCCGGCTTTGCGACATCGAATGCGGCTCTGCGGTGTAACCGTGTCTGTCAAAAATCCGGCTCTGCAGTGTATGGAATGCCTCTGCGGCTCTGCGGTGTATGTAATATGTATTGTCAACAATCCGGCTCTGCGGTGTCGACTCTGCGGTGTTTGGACTATGAAATAACTCTACGACGTAACCGATAAACTTAAACAACGACAATTCGAAACCCAAAACCTGATAAACCCTAAACCCAAAACTGGCGGGACTCGGGAAAAAAACGCGGAATCGGCAAAATCGGAATAATCGCCATACTTGTGAGTCAAACTCGCGTTGACCACAAGTCAAACTCAGTCAACGCAATTTGACTTGCAAAGATTCGACTCGGATTGTTTCATGGGCGAGCAGAGTTGGAATCGCGAGTAATCGGCAAAATCAGTGATTCCTGTTTCACTGGTTCATGAAGCCATAATGGTCTCTTCCTACAAGGAGGATCACATGGAGGAGGATCCAGGGGTTTCATGGGTTCCAAAGGATCATCAACAATATTAGGCTGTGGAATAGACATAGGAGTCTCTTCTTGCGCATCCATGGCATCACCCTTTCTTTCAACATTGGTAGGGGGAGGAGTATCCCTTGCTTTCCCAAGGGTAGCATCTTCATCAAATGTCACATCCTGCTAAACTCTATATTTCTTTGACCAGGTACATATATTCTATAAGCTTTGGAATTTTCACATTTACCAACAAACTTACCTTTCTTTCCTGAAGCTTCTAGCTTGTTCCTCTTGTCCTTTAGCACATGGAAATAAATGGGGTAGCCAAGGATCCTTAAATTTCCAACATCGGGCTTCACACCTTTGAAAAGTTCTTTGGGAGTCTTGTCACCCAAGGCTTGATGAGGAGTCCTATTTTGAATGTAGACCATTGTGTTAGCAACTTCACCCCATAGAAACTTCGATAACTTTTGATCATGCAACACGGCCCAGGCAACTTCCATGATAGTCCTATTCTTTCTTTTAGGTACTCCATTTTGCTTGGGGTTATAAGGTACGATGGTCTCCCTCTTGATTCCTGCTTTCTTGCAAAAGTCAATGAACTCATTTGAAATGAATTCTCCTCCATTATCAGACCTAAAGACTTTGATCCTTTTTCCTATTTGATTTTCTAAGAAGGCCTTGAAATCCTTGAACATATTAAATACTTGGTCCTTGTGCTTCAAGAAGAAAATCCATGTCTTGCGAGAGAAGTCATCTACAAAGATTATGTAGTATAGGTAGCCACCAAGAGATGTCATTGACATGGGTCCACATAGATCATAATATATTAATTGAAGTATTCCATTTGTCCTGCTCCTACTTGAAGGGAATGGTTCCTCACATGTTTTCCACTGGCACATCCTTGATAAACTCCATCATGATCCATATGAATCTCAGGCATCCCAGAAACCATCCTTCTCACCTTAGGCAAGGCTTCATAGCTTGACAGTCATAAAGGGAATTATTAGTTGGGATCATTGTAACAAATTCACTTGCACATTGAGGAGTACACACTAATTGTATCTTTTCTCTTGGTTGTTATGGATCATTGATTGAGTGAATTCTCTTGGGGAGGATTTTGTGATTGGAAGGAATTTTCTCTTTGATGATAAATGTGTTTCTATGGTGATTTTGTGCAAGTTTATTGTAAGTATCTTCTTACGTTCTATAATTGTTGCAGAATTAGGGGTTCACTGAAATTTTCACCACATATGTTGAATCTTTTATGGCTTTTGTTACCTACCACTTGTGGGTGACACCCATAGGATAAATTTTTCTCCTATATTGTCTTTAGCTAGCAGCCAACAACCCCTTGTAGCCACCATATAGCTCGATGTGCCACCATCTCCGCTACCTGAGCCTGCCATTATGTGCCCTTGCCCATCTGTTATGATCATATGTTTGAAGGTGGGCCTTCCAACCCTGAAGGTATGGATTTCATTATGTAATTGGGTATTTTTGCTTACTTATTATGGACACAATTGGGCATGGATTAGTGGGGGAATTCGGTGGAAAGAATGGGCTTGGTTTGTACTATTGTCCCCATGTTGAACGTGGTGGTTAACCTTGTATTCTACTCTCGCGGGATCTCCTCTATTGGTTAGCAGCTTTAGGAGTGGCAGTATACCCGATTTTGGTTGCGTGGTCTTGTTTACTGACACCACATACATCAGTCCCCTCCACTCATTATAACCCCTTTTCACATATTTCTCATTTGGGTCCACATTCGTCCATTGGGTCCACAAGGAGTTAGCCTGCCCCTCACCTTGTCCACACGATGGGTTAGGCCTGGAATGATTCCTTAGAGGTTGATGCAACTAAAAGAAAAGTTAAAAGCATAATTTGGCCACTTGCAACAGGAATTGTACCATAAAATGCAGAAGATGGACGGGACATAAAAATTTAGCATGTGGGCAAAAGCCAAGCATGAGCTCTACCCTTATCATTATGGCCACCACATTGGTTCCTAGGGCCCCTAATGTTAGCCCCCTGCATCATTAAGGAACCCATGATTGCCCCAACCCCTGGTGGGCGATGAACTGCCCTACCTTAAGCGGGTATCCACTGCTTTATCATTCACATCATGCTCTCATTCCTCGAAGCCCTGAGTAGTTATAAAAAAGAAAAATAAATGAAAGGCAAAAGGCATATGGAGAAGGGTGGAAAAACAAAGGCTGGGGTAACTCATGTACCATGATTGCTCCCTCCCACATCTATACACCCATGTGTGGGCTTCCCTCATTAATGCTACCCTTCTACCATGGCATGTGGCTTGGAGCCTTCCCCTGCAACCCCACTCTGTCCCATCATTCTTTCATATGACAACTATCATCTTACGAGTGTACCATGGACTGTTCATTCCCTCAGAGGTTGAAACCACCTAATAGGGTCCTTGATTAATCTCCTTCTTGAGCATGTAGACACTTGTACGTTCTAAAGCTTATTAAGGAAGGGCATCCCACTATGAAATGCCTACTTGGTTCCATGATTTGTAAGCTCATTTTCTTAATCGCACTAATGAATTGTTGTATCAACAGGTAAGTAGACGCATTACAACTTATACAGGATTGCAAGTGGGTCTTAATCTTGGGGTTTGGTCTCCCTATACAGGATCGAAGCCCTCCAAAGGGCCTTAATATCACTTATAGGGTGAGCGTTGAGGGCCATGGGCCTCCACCATAGTAGAGAGCAGATAGCCACACCATGGGATCCTTCAACACCATTCATTGCTCACTCGTGTCCGACTTATTTGATGATGATGATGCAGCTAGACCACCTTGCCCAGTCGGCTACACACGTGCACCACACACTTGGCAGTTGATCCAGACAAGGGAGGGCTTGTATCATTGTTCTAGCCCTTGTAGATGGGATACATGGTTGTTTGATTCAGTTGGAGACCCATGAGGATGCTTTTATGCCCCCACAATTACTTGGGAGCACTAAAGTTCATTTACTTGGAGATCAAGGGGTCACCCCCTTCATCATTGTTATTGGAGCCCTCCTATTCATTATGCACATAAAGGACTTCACTAGACCTTCCAACGACCCTCCTAGCTATTGTATTATCATTTCGGCCCTTTTGAGAGGCCTATTTTTCATTTTATGGAGCTATTTGGTGGGTTTTTCACCAAAAGGATGTTATTGTGCCCATTATTTTTATGTAGGGGAATTATTAGGCATAATTAGGCCATTCGAACCCCTTAGAGGATTGTATAAATATAAGATAGGTTTTCTCTCTCAGTCATCATCACTTGGATTTGGGATATATCTTTCTAAAGATTTTGGACTTGTAATTTGTGGAATAATTTGGATGATTAAATGCATTTTGATGTGTGGAATATTTTTGTATCTCTCTTGGAGGTTCTATTTGGCAAGTTTATGGATGGATAGTCTTTTTGTCATGTAAGTGATCTTTTCATACAAATTTCATAATGTTTCATGTGTAATGAATGGAATGCTATGTCATGATTTTACTTGTGCCCTAAAAATTAATGTGAATTTATGAAACACTTGTAATTTGGCTTGTTGCATATGTTATTCATCTTGGCAAGAAAAACGAATTTTCCTAGGGGTAGGTTGTGCACCTTTTACCTTCAAACTCCATCAAATATTGCATATCGAAGTATAAAAGTCTAAAGTTGCTGTGAAGCTGCATCCACGGAGAGCGTAGCTGCTTCTTTAGGCCTCCTTGAAGAGCGAAGTTCCTAAATCTTGATGATTTTGACTCCAATCTTCCCAATAGCTAGGCACTGGTCCTAGATGCTTGGTGATCACATTAACTTAATGAAAGATCATTCTTTCACCTCCTTTCTTCCTCTTTTCTCTGTCCCCCAAGGATAAAGAGATTCTCTTGGGCTTGGTTATGATTTCCATTGTTTATGCCCTTCCACTTTTTGATCTGCTTTTGTAAATATTTTTCTGTAAATACAAGACAGTTTTTTCAAAAGATTAAAAGTAATAACAGAGTTATGAAGAAGGGGAATGCTACTAGAATATAAATGTAGTGAACTTTATTCATGCACTGTTTCATTTACTTGGTTGCTTTGTTCAGATTGGGCCTAAAAAAGCTCGGGAGATGTGGTTTCTTTGTCGATTTTACAATGCCAAGGAAGCAATGGAAATGGGCCTTATCAACACTGTTGTACAAGTAAGAAACAGCTAACTTCCCTTAGTTGAACCCATCAATAGTAAGTGGTTTGAATCTTGATTGATTTTGCTCTCTGTTTGTGAGAATTCATACTATGGTGCTCCTGCATTTTTGTTGTTGTTGGTGTTTTGATATAAGAGCATGCTTTTATTGAGGAACAATCTACCTAGTTAGTTGAACCCATTCACACAGCTTCAGCACGAAATATAACATTTAACATATTTTTTAAAGGTGGTTATTGCTTACATGTGGCAGAAATAGAAAAGCATTTATACTTGACAGCCTTAGATATAAAGTCTATTGCACCAGCAATATTTGACACAGTTATTTTTGTCCATGCTTGTCTGCAGATGAGTTTAAAATTATTATGTAGTTAAATAAGCTTTGGAATTGGAGTAAAAGGGAAACAAGGTATAATTGGATAAATGAAACACTGAGGCACAGCATTTGTTTTTCTAAACCTTTCTAAACTCAAATTAAGTTTGACACCGAAATTTCTATGAACTATACTAATCTCATGATTAAAGACAAGGCTGCTACAGGAAATTCTCTCATTGTTATTCAACATCCTGGCCATAACTAGTAGCCTGGCTTTTGGGCAAGGAAGCTTGATGGACTTGTTGATGCAGTATTATGCAACTGCTGTTGGACTTTTTTTTATGTAATTAGGTGTTGGTCTCTCTTTAGACTCTCCACTTGTGAGAGCATGTTCCAAGGGAACGCATCTGTAGTATATCACTTGAAGTTGCTTTTATGGTTTTGCATTAGCTGTATATGTTACATTTTTGTTGGAAACATTGATGCATGCTTCTGCTTGATTTTGAGTGATCCAAGTCTTGGGAAAATCTTTTGAGCCTATTTGGAAACAAGATTGACATATACAAAAAAAAGGATTTGAGCACACTTTGGGTTGACATTGGTGCAATTATTCTCGAAGACATGGCACTCTTCTCAATTTCGCTTGCCATAGTTTTTGGTTGTCTGAAGTGGGTCATTGGAAACTATTTTGCGTTATGCAATTACTGAAAAGTTTAGCCTCTTTCAAAAATGGCTATGAGAGAGTCCCAAATCATTTTACATTCTACGTGTTAAATGAATGTTGCTATTCTACTCCTATGTATATTTTGATCCCTCTGGTACAGTACTTGTAGCATCAATGTATTCCTTTTTTTTCTTCTAGTCTGTTTTGTCATTTAGCGATTTTTCCTTTATTGGAATTATAATTAAAGCACACTGCTTGACGTTATAAGTTGTATAAGTGGGTTGTAAAGTTATGTTAGGAGGTCCTATTTAGGAAGTCATGATTATTTGGGAGTTTGGCAGTTACTCAGAACTGTTGTGTATGTATTCCTGTACAGGAGCTCCCTACTCTTTCAAATTGTGTTATCATCACGTGTGGAAGCATCATTAATATTGTGCTTCATACGTTCATTTTGTTGATAATTTCTACTTATGTATGTAGATTATTGTACAAACTCATACATATTGATTTGCTTGCTCTTCTATATTTGCCTCTTTGTTCTTATGAAGAGCTTTCCTTCTTGGACATTTTTTATGAAAGCGATATTAGTACTTTGAGGCCACTTTGTTTTGTCAGTCGGTCAACATCTCCATTGACTGTCACCCTGGTTAAAGTTACTCCCAAGACACTTCTCCAATTTCTCTTCTCAAAAGAGTTTGATAAAAAAATTTGTAGGACATCTATTGGAAGTTCATTAAGATCACTTGGATTTCCTCTCCACAACATCTTAGGCTTTAGCCCTGTTGGCCATGTATATGTCAACAGTCCAAGAAGCAGAGGATACAACAGTGGAATAATTTTTTTTTGTCAATATCATCATTGTAATCCCAGATTCTGCTTTGTATTGTAAAAATGATTCTAGTATGACTATTAATCCATGTAACAACACCTAGGTAAGCCTATGATTTTCTTCAAAGGGTTTCACTCTACGGTGTTTTTTAACCGCATCAATTATTTGTGTTTGTAAACACGAATAATTGGCAGAGTTTTTCTCCTAGATATACCCCGAAGCTAGGGTGGACTCATTGACAAGGTCTTAGGTGAGTGTTGTTGCACAGATTGCCCAAGCAACGCAACAATGCTCAGACCGGGGAATGTCACCTTGATCCTCGATCTCTCCGTTTAAGTCGTCACCCTAGGCTAAGGGGGGTAGACCCTATGTGATAAAGGAAGACCAACTAGGAATCAGCTGGGTTGGGAGACACAGCAAGGCAATTAAGGGCTTGATTAAAGCTTAGCGACGCTTAAAAATTAATTTGCTTTTGAATGCTTAAGGTCAGTGCCTTATGGAGTTAATGATTAAATAATTGTTTATCATCCGCTGCAGAAATATGAGATTTGTAATTCCACGACTAACAATCATTTGTCATCAAATAGCCCAAGCAATGATTAATTTTACCAATTGCAAGATATTCAATAAATGCGCAATGTTCTAGCAAATAAATTTCAAAAGATCAAAAACTTTCAAGAAACCACGAAATTTTAAATGCTGATCAACTCAAAAAATGATTCACCACTTTTCAATAGCTAAAAAAAAACCAGAAAAAAACAAAAAAAACTTTTTTATGATTTTTTTAAAATTATTTTTTAATTTGTATTATTATTATTATTATTTTTATCTATAAACTAAAAAAGAATTTAAATCTAACTCTAGAACTAAAGCCAAAGAAATAAAAAGGAACTTTTCATTTTTAAAACCTTTTATGATTTTTTTTTTAGTTATATTTTTAGATTTTTTTTTTTAATAAAAAATCAAAACAAAACTAAATCTGAATTTAAAGAAATCTAAATCTAAAACTAAAACAAAAATTTAATGAATCTAAAACTAAAACCTAAAAATAATATATGCTAACTTAACCAGCGCAAAAATTATGAGATCTATCCTAAAATTAAACCAACGAAGATAAATATAAACACAACCCTAGCCACAAATGTTAAAGAAAGAAAAAAAGGAGAAATTGTATTTGTGTGTGTGTGTTTGACGGCGGCAGAGAAGAGCGTGAGAAGATGGGACGTAGGCTACGGAGGAGAGCAATGGTGACTGCGATCCGACAAATGATGGTATCAATATCCTTGAATTCGCTTGTGTAGGTAGACGCAGAGGAGCAAAGTGACTGCGTGGATGAGACAGAGGGAACGTGCGGACAACAGACAAGGAGCTGCGGGTTGAGGAGCTGAGTGATGGGATAGAAAACACGTGGGCAGCATTTGGAGAAGCCAAAAGAGGCAGCACGTAGGTGAATCGAAGGGCTGGAAGAAATGCATGGAGCAGAGCTGAGGTTTCCGGATGAGGAAGAGAGGGAAGACCTGGCAGCGGAGATGGGTTTCGAAGAAGACGTGGGGCAGGAATGGAGGCAGGAAACACGCAGACAAGTAGCGTGAGGGGCTTTGAGAGGATGCAACATGGAGGTCACTGTTATTTGGCATGGAGAAGGCAATTGAAGGCTACACGACGGAGAAACTATGATGGATATGGCAGCGGAATGAAAAACAGGACTTTGCGTGAAGGGATGGGGAGCTCAATGCGGATGGAGGAATGAGATAAGCAGCGTTGGGAGGAATGGTTCGCTACGGTGAGGAGAGGGATAGCATGGAGAAGATGATTAAGTTGAGGATAGTTTGGACGGAAGAAAGTTTTAGCAAATGGGCTGCGATGATGGGTTCAACAGCACAATTCAAGGAGGGAAAAGGGTTTACGCAGGGATTTTTGCAGGTTAGGGAGCAAAGAATAAGTAACGCTGGAGAGGGAAGAATGCCCACTGTTTGGGTAATTTGATGGCAGACAGAGCTAGCTGCGTATGGAGTAGGACACAAGCACATTTGCGTGGATTTGTATGGCTTGGAAAGCCTTGAGCTTCTTCTGAAAAAATTTAACTCCCCTTTGCTTTTGATGAAAACCCTGCAATAAATTAAAGATCCGAAAATGACTGAATTTGAAACCCTCAGACAGTAAAACAGTGACCCTATAAAAACTGGTTGTGAGGCCAGATCTTACCCCCCAGGGCCTAGATCTGGCTTTCAACAAGAAACTCTTCCTACAACCTGCAAAAAATAGAAAACCTAGAGGCAAAATATGCAAGGAAATAACCCAAAATTTAACTAAATAATTATAGTATTCACAAACTAACGACTCTAAGCAGCTAGACTTATTAATAATCCACATAAATATTTTTCAAAATTTTAAATTTACTATGAAATGCTTCAGAAATCCCCTCATGCGTTCAGAAGAGAAATTTAAATGATAAACCCGAGATCAAAACTGGTTGGGCTTCATGAGGCAATACTTAGTGGCTTTTAGTCTAAGAGCCCTTCTCCTATAAGCCACTAAATGGTTAGGACATGCAAGATTTATCAAGTAATAAATAATGTCCTTGTACCACTCATGCTCTCCCAATCTTTGTAACTCAGGCGAAGATAGATCGTTAAGACAAAACAAACCAAGAGCCTTTTCATTACCCTCGGTCAACATTTGAGCCAAACCTTGGCCTTTGACTAGCTTGGTGGGTCTAATTTCTAAATCATATTCTTGTATTTTAGTAACCCACCTAGCACGAGTCCCTTAGCAATCAGTTTGGGTTAATATATCTTTAACAACAGAATGTGTGACAAAAGCAATGACTTTAGAATAACCCACATAAGTTTTGAAATGCTTAAGAGATTTGACTAAGGCATAGGCTTGCTTTTCCATGGTATTGTATTTTAACTCGGAATTTTGAAGTGCTCTACTCATGAAAGCAATAGGTTGCTCGTGACCATCTTTATTTTTCTATAACAGGACACCAACAATGGTGTCTTCAGAAGCGAAAGAGAAAATCATGAAATCCTTGGAATAATCAGGACTAATTAAAATAGGAGCTCTTGCAATAGCGCATTTGATTTCCTGAAAAGCCTTTTTGCCGTCTTCTTGCCAAACAAATTTTACATCTTTCTTCAGAAGACTCTGAATAGGCTTAGCAACTTCTGCATAATTTGGAATAAACCTTCTAAGAAAATTTGTTTTTCCAAGGAAAGACTGAAGGGATTTAAGATTATGGGGAAGAGGAATCTTTTGGATTGTTTCAATTCTTTCAAGATCAATCTTGATTCCATCTTTAGAAATGATGTGACCAAGTAATTTCCCTTCGATTACTCCAAAAACTGACTTAGCCGGGTTCAAAGAAATCCCGTACTCTCTACATCTATTGAAAAATTGCCTAAGATGATTTATATGGCTGGTACCATCTTTAGAAAATACAGTAAGATCATCTTGGTAAATTTTGATAAATTTCCCAGTTAAACCCTTGAAGGCATAATCCATAGCCCTTTGAAATGTAGCCCTAGCGTTGGTTAGTCCAAATGGCATTCTAATGTATTCGAAAGTACCCCATGGTGTGGTGAATGTGGTTTTGTGACGATTTTTTTTTAACCCGTACCTGATTATACCCAGAAAAACCATCTAGCAATGACATCATTCCAGAACCAGTTACTCTTTGCAACAGAGTCTCCATGTTTGGCAAAGGGTAATTATCTTTCTTACATGCTAGAGTAAGATTTCGAAAATCAACACAAAGCCTTATTGTACCGTTCTTTTTTCTAACAATCACCAGGTTCGAACACCATGTTGAATGCCTTGTTTGAGTGATAATTTCTACTACAAGCATCTTTGAAAGCTCTTTTTGAACCAAAGGGGCTAACTTAGGATTAATCTGCCTAAGCTTCTGGCGAAAGGGTTTAGCATTTTCATCTTTTAAGGGGATAGTATGTTCCATGACATCTTCCCTATAGCCTTTTAATTCATCATTAGAAAATGCTAAAACATCTCGATATTCGCGAAGTAAATTGGTTAACTTCTTTCTTTCCTCAACACTAGTACCTTTACCAATTTTAACAATCCTTGGGTTCACAAGAGTACCAATGTTTATCTTGAGGTATTCGCCTGGGTCCATTTTATTTTCCTCTCTCAACTTCGTGGCATCATGATGATCAAAGTGCTGCTCTAATGCAACCACATTTCGAGGAGTGGGATTTATGATATGCTCATGATTACCAGATCCATCCTCCTCAGAATCTATCTGAAAATCTTCAAACTCATCTAGATTATCAAGAAAATGGATCACTTGCTTTTCATCATTAAAGACTTGCCAATTCTCTGAGTTATCCGGAACAGACAGTCTAAATATAACTTTCATTTTAATCTTATCCTCAATTAGCTCATCAGACAATTGCAAAGTAGAAGCAGCGACGACAAGTTCATCTGCCAAACTATTATGCTCTCTTGGGATAGCTCAAGGTCAAGGGCATCAAAGTGTTCCATAGTATCCCACAGAACATTTTGATAATTCCTTAATCTTTGATTTTTACATGTAAACTTATCTTTCAGCTGCATGATAATTAAATCAGAATCCCCCTTAATGCCAAGCAACTTAATTCTCAAAGATTTTGCCAATTCAAGACCCAACAGTAAAGCCTCATATTCAGCGACATTGTTGATTGCTTCAAACTCCAATCGATAGGCAAACTTGAAAATGTGACCAAGGGGAGATTTAAGCACTATTCCTGCACCTTTACCATGCCTAGACGATGCACCATCAAAATACATGTACCAAACTTTATCACTGAGATCCCTAATCTTTTTATCAACCTTATTATCAGGAGGAACTATGAAATTAGACATGATAGCGTAATTCCCAATGTTAGATTGTTCTTTAATTATCTCGTTATTAGGTCTCTTAGGATCTTCGACATGGAATTTTATCTCGGGCTCTCTATGAAGTCTCACAAAGCCATCACCTCTAGGACAAGGAATCATAGCATACGACCAATTCATCTGAATACTTCCTCCTAGATCAGAGGCCCACTTTCTGGATAAAAGCATACCCCAGGCATCGGGCACATCAACAACAACAATGTCTATAACAATCATGATGTCCGGGTAAACTGATAAATGAACCTGTAAATCTTTGATCAAACCATGAACTTCAATCTTCTTAGAATCCATGGCACATATATTGTAATAGGGTCTAGAAACTCTTAAATTAAGTTGTTTCATGACCCTTTTAGTCATGACACAAGTTGATGCACTAGAATCCAACATGAAATTATTCAATTTATGTCCATTAACCAACAAGGTGATAAAGAAAGGCTGGTGATCTTTGTTATCCAAATCTAAACTTTGCAAATATATGGGAGCATCGTGATAATCAACTTTTGGGGTCTTCTGTTGAGAAATATTTACTTGAGGACCTTGAATAGCTTTTAGTAACTTATCTCTTTGGGAAGGGATTTTCGCAATCTCGGAGACAGGAACCTAGATTTTCGCATTGTTAAACCAACTTCCCAAATCGGCATCTAATCCAGAGATTAAACCAGGTTTAAAAGTTCGAGGGGGAACTTGGTTCCCGTTCTGATCTTTATCCCTTCTTTGATAGGTTAAACCTTTCTCTCTAGCAATTTCCATGATTTGCTCTAGAGAGGGTTTTTCACCATATAACTTAGCCAAAATGTCATCTTCATTTTCAAGGCTATTTATACCAAAAGCTGACGAGGGATGCATAACATCTCGACTATTTTCTTTAACCTCCATCCAATCGTCCATAGACAAAGGAAACTCGTTACCTACTACATTTATTTGATCACCTGCCCCAAACATTCCATTATCTAAAATTCTTCTAATGATGGGACAAGTAGCCTCTTAACGGAGAGCATCACAAACCTGACAGTAAGGTGGAGCATTATCGACCAGATTAGTAAGCGGATTAGGAGGTCTCTGCTCACTAGATTGACCCTTCTTTTGCCAATTGTTATTTCTATTATTATTATTTCTAGGTTGGAAATTTTGCATTTGCACTCTTTCCATTTGGACCAACCTATTCTGCAAAGTAGCTATCTCCTTAGTATGATTAATTTCCGTGCTTTCGATCTTTTGGAGCAATTTTTGAACAAGCTCGCTATCAGGTTCTTGAACCTCTTTTCCTTTAGGTTCTTTCAATTTCGTTGCATGCCTATCAAAACCTAGGATTTCAGACTTCCCAGATGTTGCCTTATCCTTTTCAATCTCTATGACTAAGGCTTAGCAATCCCTATAATCAGAAAGATTAACATGTCTCAACTCATAAGAGGGCTCAGGGATAAAGGCATCAATATAAAAATCTCGAAGAGATTTGTCGGTAGGTTTATAATCTTGAGGTAATTCTTTAATAATATCATTAAACCTTTTATTAAATTCTTCAGCAGTTTCATTCTCTCTCTTATTGATTATGCTGATAGCTTTCACGAGGTGTCTTCCTTCTCTCTTATCTCCATACTTTTCCTTAAAGGCATTAACAATCGATTGCAAGGAATCAAACGAATTTCGAGGCTTTTCTGAAAACCAATCGTGACCATCGCCCTCCAAGGTTAGAATAAAAAGAGTCACTCTAACATCTTCATGATTAAAATCAGCATTCCTTGCGTACTTAGCCATCCATAAACTAAAAGCTTTTAGATGTGAATTAGCACTAATCGCGTTATTTCCCTGAAAGCTAGGCAATTTATCTATCCCATGCATTGGAATATCATTGGGATAACCTTGAATATTAGAAAAATTGCAAGGGACATATATATTCATGATGTCATGCTCGACAGGGCTAGTAAAAAGGAAATGGATATCAAATAGGGCTTCTTGTCTGAGGTTAACAAGAAGTGTAATCGTACTCTGAAAGCCCTTTCAGGATCAGGAGCAGGATTAACCAAACTACTTGGATGTCTTCTAGTACACACTCTTGCAGAGGATATGTGAAGTGGAGTCGCCACTCGGACAGGAAGTGAAACACGGAAAAGCTCGAAAGGAAGGAACCAAGGACAAAAAAAACTCTGTCCCCGGCAATGGCGCCAAAAAATGTTGTCGCACAAATTGCCCAGGTAGTGCGACAACACTCAGACCGGGGGCTGTCACTCTGATCTCCGATCTCTCTGTTTAAGCCGTCTCCCTAGGCTAAGGGGGGTAGACCCTATGTGATAAAGGAAGACCAACTGCGAATCAGCTGGGTTGGGAGACACAACAAGGCAATTAAGGGCTTGATTAAAGCTTAGCGACACTTAAAAATTAATTTACTTTTGAATGTTTAAGATCAGTGCCTTATGAAGTTAATGATTAAATAATTGTTTATCATCCGCTGCAGAAATATGAGATTTGTAATTCCACGACTAACAATCATTTGTCATCAAATAGCCCAAGCAGTGATTAATTTTACCAGATGCAAGATATTCAATAAATGCGCTATGTTCGAGCAAATAAATTTCAAAAGATCAAAAACTTTCAAGAAACCACGAAATTTTAAATGCTATCCAGCTCACAAAATGATTCACCACTTTTCAATAGCTAATCTTCAGATGTAAAAATTTAAGCACATTTAGCTATGTCAAATACCATGAAAAACATTCTTTCAAGATTTTTTTATTTTAATATTTTTTAGAATCATGAAAATAAAAAAAACTAAACTCTAAACTAATATCAAACAAAAAAAAAATCTAAAAAAAAACTTTTATGATTTTTTTTTGTTTTTTATTATTATTTCATTTATAAAACAAAAAGAAACTTAAATCTAACTCTAGAACTAAAGCCTAGAAAATAAAAAGGAACTTTCTATTTTTAAACCTTTATGATTTTTTTTTTTTTTTAGTTTATATTTTTAGATTTTTTTTTATTTTTTTTAAATAAAAAATGAAAACAAAAATAAATCTGAATTTAAAGAAATCTAAATCTAAAACTAAAACAAAAATTTAATCAATCTAAAACTAAAACCTAAAAATAATATATGCTAACTTAACTAGTGCAAAAATTATGAGATCTATCCTAAAACTAAACCAACGAAGATAAATATAAACACAACCCTAGCCACAAATGTTAAAGAAAGAAACAAAAAGGAGAAATCGTATTTGTGTGTGTGTGTTTGATGGTGGCAGAGAAGAGCGTGAGGAAATGGGACGCAGGCTACGGAGGAGAGCGATGACGACTGCGATCCGACGGATGATGGTATTGATATCCTTGAATTCGCTTGTGCAGGTAGATGCAGAGGAGCAACATGACTGCATGGATGAGACAGAGGGGACGTGCAGACAACAGACAAGGAGCTGTAGGTTGAGGAGCTGAGCGATGGGACAAAAAATGCGTGGGCAGCGTTTGGAGAAGCCAGAAGAGGCAGCGCCGCAGCTCGCAGGTGAATCGAAGGGCTGGAAGAAATGTGTGGAGGAGAGTTGAGATTTCCGGATGAGGAAGAGAGGGAAGACCTGGCAGCAGAGATGGGTTTCGAAGAGGACGTGGGGCAGGAATGGAGGCAGGAAACACGCAGACAGGTGGCATGAGGGGCTTTGAGAGGATGCAGCGTGGAGGTGAATGCTGTTTGGCGTGGATAAGGCAATTGAAGGCTGCACGACGGAGCAGCTATGATGGATATGGTAGCGGAGGGAAAAGCAGGACTTTGTGTGAAGGGATGGGGAGCTCAATGCGGATGGAGGAATGAGATAAGCAGCGCTGGGAGGAATGATTTGCTGCTGTGAGGAGGGGGATAATGTGGAGAAGATTAGGTTGATGATAGTTTGGACGGAAGAAAGTTTTAGTAGATGGGCAACAATGATGGGTTCGATAGCACAGTTTAGGAAGAAGGAGGGAAAAGGGTTTATGCAGGGATTTTTGCAGGTTTGGGAGCAAAGAATAAGTAATGCTGGTGAGGGAAGATTGCCCACTGTTTGGGTAATTCGATGGCAGACAGAGCTAGCTGCATATGGAGCAGGACACAGGCAGATTTGCGTGGATTTGTATGGCTTGGATAACCTTGAGCTTCTTTCGAAAAAAATTTAACTCCCCTTTGCTTTTGATGAAAACCCTGCAGTAATTTTCTAGATCCGAAAGTGACTAAATTTGAAACCCTCGGACAACAAAACAGTGACCCTGTAAAAACTGGTTGTGAGGCCAGATCTTACCCCCCAGGGCCTAGATCTGGCTTACAACAAGAAACTCTTCATGCAACCTGCAAAAAACAGAAAACCCAGAGGCAAAATATGCAAGGAAATAACCCAAAATTTAACTAAATAATTATAGTACTCACAAACTAACGACTCTAAGTAGCCAGATTTATCAATAATCCACATAAATATTTTTCAAAATTTTAAATTTACTATGAGATGCTTCAGAAATCCCCTCATGCATTCAAAAGAGAAATTTAAATGATAAACCCGGGATCAAAACTGGCTGGGCTCTTAAAAAAAAATGCTTCTCGGGAGTTGGCTGGTTTAGCTGAGAACTTCCCCAAACACACGTTGATCTTCGAAAATCTAGATTTTCTTGCAAAACTTACTTCAACCATCAACAAAGAGGGAGAAAACAATACTAAAATCCAAATCTAATGGAGATACCTGCCATCATATTCAAAAATTCTACTACCATTCAAACCTTAGTGACTAAACAAGATACGTGTGTTTAAAATCACTCTTTATCAGGCTATTATCAATGGCTGAAATTAAAATCATGCACAAAAATAAAACATCTTACAACATTTCCAGAAAAGTAACACCAGCAAGATTTCAACCCCAAAATCTTTCTTTATTGCATATGAAAAATGACTACAAGAGAGCTTTTTTTAGCACAAGACTCACAGATCGAATGATTTCAAATGACCCCTGACACCCTATTTAAAGGAAAAATTCCCAATGGTTGGTTCGAGTGATCCATGTCAAAGTGATCTCGACCATCGATGAGGATCAAAATCTCTTTTAATCTCATCCGTCGAAATTTTAAATGTATTTTAGTATATTAAAAATTAAAATTTTGCATTTAGTTCCTCAAAACTTTGACTTATTATTATTTTATTTTATTTTTTTTTTTTATTATTTTTTATTATTTTTATTTTGACCCTTTGAACTTAGCCTTTTGGAAAAAAACACCTAGGACCTAGGACCTATGAGGGGATTAATTATTTTCTAACCTTCAAGACACTTTACATCATGACTTTTACAATTTTACATCTCAAGGGGGAAAACCCCATTTGACATAGACCCTCATAGACTACCCAGTCTTGCGACACAAATATAATCTAGCAGATCAAGCAATTTGTAATAACCTAACCAAATAGTTAGGATTATTTCCAAATTACTTTTACATAGACTCGACCTAGCACACTAGGACTCCCTAAGATTCTAATGACAAAATCCATTCCGGCTTTGGGGTTAGGCTGAAGGAAAACTCTGCTGACCATGGGTCGGTGAAACAAAAAACCTTCCAGAACATAGATCATCACTAGAAGATTAGGTTTACCTAGGCAAATACATACATGACACAGATCTGCTAAGATTATTTACAATTTACACAAGCAAACTGGGTTTACAACATAACATGATCGGGCTGATGATGATAGTCGAATGGCACGGTCAAGTCGATCAAGCGCTATCCCTTTTGCAAAAAAAGGGGGTGTACTGTTACGGGTAGTTGAGACGTAATGGTCAACAGTGAGTCTTAGAGTTATCGAGTCTATATATTTTTATCATACTAGATCATGTGTCTTAAGTCACAAAATTTGATTGAGTCTTAAAAGTCTGTGTCTATGTGTAATTTCCCTTTCTAAGGGTTAAATTATTTTAATATCTGAATGCAAAAGTGTGTCTAGGAATATTTTTGGTGAATGGTTCCTCATAATTAGAACACCATTACCAAAATATGTTTTAGATACACTTAGAGGGTAGAAAAATATTTAATCCCCTCTTGAGTTTATAATTTTAATTTATCTCAAAAATAAAATTAAAATTAGCCGGAAATTGTCTAAAAAATAAAATGATGTGAAAATCAATTACCCTTCAAGTGAAAAAAAATATTCAAAAGTTATTTGAAGCTATTTTCAAAGGAAATAATCCAAGTCAAAAATAAAAAGTCTCTTTTCCAAGGCAAAAGGATCCAATCCATAAATTTGTTGCGCTAGAGAAGACTATTTCCTAGCAAATCGAAATTTTTGGACCAAACAGTTGAATATTTTACACAAGCATTGATAATTCTATTTTTTTAAAGTTCTCCAGTGGCTAAGCTAAGCTCTGTCTAATAAAAGTCTTTGGGGTTTCAATTCAAGATGTCTCTCTCTTGATGATTCATGGTATGTGTTGAATGGATTTAATGCTCTAATTTTGTTCTTTAACTGAAGACTATTGTTTCATAGCTAGTGGTTGGATTATCTATTAGCACAGCTATCTTGCTTTAGGTATTGGGCTAGAATAAACAAAATGAAGCTAGTAGATCTAACAAGTATCTCTAGATCTCTAGTCTATTTGTGTGAATCAAACCCCTTTGAAACTAATAATCTATCTTTCGAGCGTGTAGATATTTTCAGGGGATTCATCCCTTGGGTAGGCCCCAAAGTTCATGGACTTTGAGGTGAGCACACCTTGTTTGGACTTTGAACTTATCTAACGATTTATTGTGCAGGGTTTGGGTTTGTACATTAAATACAATTATTTCTGTCAATTATTTTCAAAATCTACTTGGGCTAAAAGGATTTATTTGCTAACTAGAGCTCGATTTTAATTGTGAATAGTGCAAATAATTTGTAAATTATTTTGTAAATAATTTTCTAACCCTTGTATATATTTTTCCCTCTGTAAATAATATTTTTGGGGTTTTAATTTTAGAATTTTCTAGATCTTCTGGTTTGGCTCTATTTATTTAACTTATAGGTGCCATTAGCTCAGGCATCCATAGACAAATCTGAAGTGAGAGGCTTGAGACCCTCAGCTAGCCTAGATGGCTAGGGTTTGGGCTTATACTCACCTAAGGAGGAGGAGTCCAATTTCTTGGAGGAGTGCGTTCAACCAAGGAGGGCTGATCTAGGGTCTAGAGACCAAGATATACAAGACCCAAGTGCCAGAATTCCAACGCCTAGCCTCTTTGTGGGAGCCACTAGGCTTAGAGGGCTTATTTGCTGCATGAACTGGGGTTTTCTTAAGTATTCAACTTTTGAAGTAGTTTTTCAAGTGGTTTCCTTGAGGTTAGGGTCATTTTTGGGCTTGAAATTGACAAATTTTGCTTGCAAGAGGTGGTTGCAACAGTTTTAAGGGCACTAGGCCTTGGCCACAACCCTAATAGGCTAAAAGCCCTAGCCGCATGCCTAATTAAGCCTTAAAGACCTAGCCACAACCTTTGGAGGCTTGATAAATTGGTTTGCAAATTGATTTGGTGCTTATTCCTTGTGATGACAAGCCTAAAGGTTTGGAGTGATTTCTCATTGTATTTTTATCACTGATCCATGAAATTTTGAGTTTATTAGCTAATTATTGGTTTTTTAGGCCCATTATCTATTGAAAAAGGGTTTTGAAGGCTCATTATTCCATTTCACTATCCTTCTAGCCATTTTAGACCTAGGGCTACCTTCTAGCTTGGCCGCTAGCACAAGAAGGGCTAAAAGCCCTAGCCGCATGCTCTAAGAGAATTGAATCACCTTTTGATTGAGGTTTTGAAGCTAACAATTCGTTTTGCAGAAGTTTAAAGAGGTTGTACATTTTCTCTAAGGCCAAAAGTCTCGTTTTTGGAGCCTATACTTGTCATGCTTGCTCAATTGTCCTAGCCGCAGGCCTAAGAGGTCATTTTAAGCCTAGCCGTGAATTTTTGAGGATAAATTCATTGTGTTTTCAGACTGACATGGGTGGTTGCAGTTCTTGGAGGCCTTACATTGCCTATTCAAAGACAAATAAACCCTTCTAGTACCACAAACTTGTCAAGCTAACCATTGAAGGAAGGCCACTTGACCTCAAGGGTTTGGCCTCTCACCTTTTCCTCTCTTCTCTTAGCTGTCATAATATATCATATCTGAAGCTAATCTGGACAGTCGCATAATCAATCAATAAGTACCTTAAGGAAGCCTAAAAACACTCTCAAACATTCTTAAGAACATAAGAGATTAACACTTAATACCTAGAGGCTTAATCATTATTATGTTTGCTAGTTTCTCTTGTCAATTCTGGGACTGTTTTGATACTAATAACTTGATGATCTGATTTGCAAAAGTTTGGTGCATTCCTCAAGTGATCTTATCATTGGTTAACTGGTTTCATATTTCTTGCATCTTGTCTTAAGGATATTTAGTCATTTCACTAACTTCTCTCATTGTTCTTAATTGCATTTGCATCGCTAGTTGCATACATTGCATATCACTGTTAGCAATCTCTTCTTCTGCTTGTCTCTATTGGCGCTTGTTATTATTGTGTTTAAGATCATCTATTGTGTCTCATTAGCTTATGATCTAAGTGATAAGTAGGAATTTCTCTCATTAGTGCTCTAAAATTTTTCTTGTGCCTAATTGCTAAGTTTCATTAACATAAGAGGACTTAAATTGGATCTTATTGACAAATTAATAAGCTCTTGAGTAATTGGAATTGCTAATCTTGTTTCATTGAGATAAAGTGGTCTCTAAGTGCTTCTTTCAATTGTTATAGCCATCTTGCAATCTTGTGTTGAGAAGTAACATTGATCATTTTGGTTTCAAGTGATATTGTCATATTGAAGCACTTTGCATAATGTAATCTCATTGAAGCAATCACTCATAATCTTCACCTTCATTCGAAGTTAGAAGCGCATCTCTAAAATATACCTCCAAGCATAAGCTTGGTTGTAAGAAAGATAGGACCACCTTTTTCACACAATTTGAGAAGTCTAGACCCTCATTTGCAGTTAACATAGGTGACCTTGCAATTCTCTTGTGGGCAATCCCTTGTAGGAACGGAGGAACTTAGGTGGTTAGAACCCCACGAGAGGTATCGTTAATGAGGCCTCAGCCTCCTTCCTTTGGGCTTCTCTCTACAACTTGTGTTCGAGACTAGCTTCAAAAGAATTGAGAAGAAGAATTCACTTAGAATACACATTTAATTAAAATTAACCAAGATCCTGCATCTCACATTTGATCTAGGTCCCACACTTCATTTAGGATAAATTTTGCATCTTGTAGCAACTTTTCATTTGGTAACTTGACATACTAGCATTTATTGTGCAAGTTAATTAATCTTAAAGGCACTAGTCTCTCATTCATATCTTAAGGAATCTAATCTAATTTGTGCTTAATAACCTTACTTGCCGCTTAATTTTAGATCAAGTTGTTAGGCCATTCAGTTGTGTCTCCTGGACTTGTTGGTTCCCAACAAATTTCTAATCATCTCATCTGTAGGGACTGTTCACCCTGCCACCTACACATAACTATAGTTAGTGAGAAAAGCCTTTAACCCCACAAAGTGTGGTTGGTGGCAAAGAACTAAGAGAAGGGGTTGTCACCTATTCCCAACTCTCTCCGTTTAAGCTATCTCCTAGGTTAGGTAAGGGGGGGTGGTCCCAAAGGAAAACTAAGTTAGAGATGTGAGGTTTCTAGGAGAATGTTAAAGTTAAGTGGATTAATTTCTTAAGATTATAAGCAAATATGATGTAAGAAATATGAAATGAAATAACCATTAACAACCATCAAGACATGATATAAGCATAAGCATATAAAAAACCAATGCCTTTTAAAGTATTGCTAAAAAAAATGAAAGATATTTGCTTGATATAAATGAATTGCTTTCAAATAAAGCACAAGTAATCCTAAAAGTGAAACAAGAAAATGTTAGCACAATGAAATAATCAATACAAGATATAAGGATGCCTTCAAATATATATGATCAGTTGCTAAATCAAAGCATACAAAGATATCTTGCAAAAGGAAAACAATTAGTATTCTACTTGCAAAATATAGATGAAATAATGCTTGGCAAAACAAAGTATTCTATTCAACAATGACAATTAAAATGACCAATTGCAAGTAAAACCATGAGATATATTAGAATGAAATGCACGTATATTAGATTTGAATGCAATTATCTTGGTTAATTTTTAATCTAAAATGCCTAATCTAGTTGAGAAGTCATTCTTTTGAGCTCTTACCAAAGGGTAAAAATTGGGGTGACTATAAGAAAGAGGGGCAGTGGCACAAAGGTGTCATTAACAATACCCGTCCCCTGAGTCTTATGAGCCATTGTGTGCCTTCGTTCCTACGAGGGGACAAACCACCTTCATAACTGCAGGGTCACAATGCTTTTACCTTACTTTAAGTTTTTTTTCCCTATGATTTCTATCAACCAAGCTTATGCTTGGAGGTTGATTTTAAATGTGCAATTAAATCAAGATGCCTACTATGATGTGCAAGTAAATTTGCAAGTGCAATGTAAAAGATAGAGATGCTTTAAATGCAAGATTGCATAAGCTTTATAACATGTAAAATTGAGAAATGAAAGTATTTTCTTTGACTTATGATAAATTGATGATCCACCAAAAAAAATACTTGAAAACTTATGAGCAATTGTTTTGCATGTAAAATAAATGGTATTGCTTGTGAAAAGTAAACTCAAGATTGTACTCAAAATAACCTTGCAAAAGAAAGAAACTTTAACTTTCTTGACATGAAATAAATAATTGCTTTGGAAAGTGAAATTGCTCAAACACACTGTAATATCCCTTTTCAGGAATATTCCTCAAACCCCGGCAAAACCCCAACCAAAATAACGCACAAGTGGTATAGTACCTGAGAAACTCACAGAGATATAATAACAGTAGTACAGCAAACAAGATGCATACCTAAAATATAACAGATACTCAAAAAAGGCAGCGAGAAATGCTAAGCCATTTTATTATACTGAGTAATGAAATGAGTACAAGAGGTGATCAGCTAGATGGCACCTCGACTTGCTCAAGGCAAGTGAAGAAATACTCTCAGAATAGCAAGAAATGGCTCCTCTATGAACTGCATCCCAGCTATTGGAGATCTGCCATGCTGCTGCTGCTGGTGGAAATCAAATGAGGATTTGGGGCTGTTCCCTTCCCCAGAAAAGGCTGAAACTATGGAATCGGACTCTACTCAAGAAACCCAGAAAAACTCAGAAAGCTTTCCAGGAGTAGCCGACCCCTGAAAATCACCCCCTTGGGGTTTTGCGCAGTCCCTCAATGCTTTGCGTTGCCACTGAATGAAACCCTCCAGAAATCTACCTGAAACTTCTGCCAAAACTCTCCAATATGCAAGGTCTGATCCCCTACTCAATCTCCCAGCACAAATCCTACTGCAAACCCTCAATCCAGAACTACTGCCAGAAAGAACTGTGTCATCCCCCTCAGTGCTGCGCAGTCCTCCAAGGTGCTCAATCCTCCTGCCAAAATGCTGATGAAACTACTGCTGAAATGCTGATGGAAATACCTTGCCCGAGTAGGCACTCGAAGTCCCCGGGGGCTAAGGGTAAGATCTCCGAACGGAGACACTCAATGCACTAAACAGTGCTGCAGACTAGCTAAACAGCCAGCGTGCTCTAAGTTGAAGTGATTATCTCAAATGCTCATAACTGAATGCCAAAATGAGGAAGCTCCTCTTTCCTTTATAGCCTTTGCCTCTCTCAATCCTAAGGCCCACCTTCTCCAGCGTAATTCCTCTCTTGCCACGTGTTTCTTCCCTTTTGCGCAGTTCCTCCAAGTGTCTGCGTAGGCTCCATCTCTGTGTCCCCTTTTGGCCCCCTTGGCTCCCCCTTTAAGTCACAACGTTGTGGTACTAGGAAGTGACTTTTATTCTAAAGGTGAGTCATGTCCCCTTTTCCTCACCTTTTTATTCATAAATAACCATAGAAGGCAAAAATAAGCAAAATCAAATATCCCAATTAGCCATGGCTAATTAGGAATATCACACACACAATGCATCAAAACTCAAGATGTATGATTTGTTGCACAATGATGAAGCATAATTGAACTTTAGACAAAGCCTCAAGCTAAATGTATCAAGTTAAAGAAATGCTTGCATAAATTGCTATAAAATGGAAATTTAGCTTGTGACTTGTAGCAATAAATGTAAATGGTGCAAGAAAATTGTAGTGAACTTTAACAAATTGAGTGAGATGCATGGTTCTATTAATTAGCGAATTAAACCGTGCAAGTGATAAGAGAAGCTAGAATCAACAAATCAAACCAACCACAAGTGCTCTCCCAAAGTGGAGAGATATGGATGCCAATTGGTAAAACCCACGCTCCCAAAAATAAAAAATTTTATTTATTAAATTACAAGAGGCATGGGCTCATGAGAGCCTCCTCCAAACTCAAGGAAAGTCTTTTACAATGAAATCTAAAATCATAGAATTTTCCTTGATGAGCTACCGCTGCAAATGAGGCCTTGAAATCTGAAATTTGAAGGGCCACTTTAGATACAAAAATTAGACTCAAGAAAAAGAGGAATTTGCATCCAAAACAAGAGAGGGTAACCCTCCTCAAGCCCATGGTGAAGAAAGAGAAATGCAGCCCCAAGAAATGGAACTCGGTCCCGCCAAAGAGAACCTCAAATGCCCATGACCAAGAGAAAAATTAGTCTTGAATTGAGAGCCCAAGGTCCTGCACACAACTTGTTAATAGTCTTAGATGATAAATCCCGTAATCTGTAACAAGAAACAAGTTAGAGAGGGCTGCAATACAAATTACGTGTTAGCTATAAAAATAATCAATAAAATTACAAATGTATGCGTACAATATAAATTTGCAAAGGCTAAGCTAAAGAGTACAAGTAAACTCTCTTCTTTGCCTAGCCATGATTTAGCTCTAAAATAACAAGATATTAGCAAATGAAGCACAATATTTGAGAAATAAATATTGAATTATGAAGCAAGAGGTATGAGACTAAAGTTCAAAAGAAATCCCTGCAAGACAAATGCGAATGATAAGACAGACTTTGACAATTGACAGATGTGGGTTCTCCTTGAGTATTTTCAAGAGTGGGTTGGTTTGCCTGAGAACTTCCCCTCACGCTTGAAGCTTGGTCAAAGAAAGATTTTCTACACAACTTCACATTAACAGATTAAAACCACATGGGCTTAATCAAATCCAATGAAGAGAAAATTCTAGAGATATATTTGACATCAGCTAAAACATTTCTCTATCTAGAGAAAGTAAATAATCCTTATGCGAATGTGAGATAGCTACACATCAACATAACTTGAAAAGCATAATGGAAATAATAACATAATGAATTAAGTAGAAATATAAGAGCAAAAATATCAAGAAGTTATCATACACAAGGAGAAGAACACCTCAAATGTAACCCCAAAGTCTTTTGTATTAATTTGCAAAGAGTGTACAATCCATCACAGTACCCTTAAGCACAATAGCTCGTATTCCTGATTACCTAGTGATAGAAAAAAACTCTTATTACATAGAAGCTTGGGAGCCAATCCCAAGGCAAATGGTGACAATTCCAAAGCAAATGAGTGACAATCCCAAAGCACCTTTTTGCAAATTCGAATTTCCCAAGTGGCATCAGAATCCCTCAAGCAAAATCAAATTCCATGATGAAATGACAAGCGTATATGGGTGGAAACTAATGTGGGGACAATTTCCCACAAAAATATCCACCAAATATTCTCCCAAATCCTCCCAAATGTGCATTAATTTCACAAATTCGAATTTCCCAGTCAGAGGCTGCTGCATTTATGTCAAGAAATTTGATTTCTTTGAGCACATGTCCTTTCCTTGATTTTAGGAATTCACATCACCTTGGGACTTAACTTTAACTCCTCCATGATTTTCCACCTCATTTCGACATCATTTAGAATGTTTTATTGTTGGCTTAATTTATTGCCACATTTTCCACTAAACTTAAAAGTGGGTTTTGAGGGTCTAGAACACATTTTTGACTCCTCAAAGTGTGTCTTAGTAAAAAGTTGAGGGTGAGGTGGATTTTTTATTACTCATACCCTATACAACTTCTTCAGACATCACTTATTACATTTGAGATACAAATTTAATCCAATTTCCGCCCTGCGGGAAATTAAAAAAAATTAAAAAATGACACCCTAGACCTAATCAAATTCCATGAACTTTTTTGTGTGATCTAGTATGGTAATATACATTAACCGTGGACACTTGGACTCACCGAAGGCCTCACTATTAAGCCGTACTCCCTAGACCTAATCAAATTCCATGAACTTTTTTGTGTGATCTAGTATGGTAATATACATTAACCGTGGACACTTGGACTCACCGAAGGCCTCACTATTAAGCCGTACTCCGGCTTTGGGGTATATTTGGAGGAAAAAACTCAATTAATTATTAAGTCCTTGCAAGGAGATGATAATTAATCAAGTGAGAAAAACATCCCAGCGTAATACTCACTTGATGATAAGGTCTCAGGTACCCAAGCCTGTTACATGACTCGACTCCTCATACTAGTATCACTTTTACATTGTCCCTGCGGTGATTATGGAATTTGAGTACAATAGAAAATGATAAGAAGAAGAAGTAAAGTTTAAAAACTCTGGTAGTACGATGAACTCTGATGGTACACGCAACCTTTGGTACATCTTTGGCCATGGAGTCTTAAGATAATCTTCAGGTGCCACTCTAGTGGTCAACATTTGGCTCCATATGGGGATGCATGCTAGATAAGAAATGATAGTGTGCAAGAACTTGTAATCATATATCAACAGTATCCATTAGAAATATCATCATATGAAATCAAGTACAGAAATGAAGAAATGGAAATTTATTCTAAGAGCATAAATGACAATTTAATTCATGAAATGAAACTAAACCAAAAAAAATTGACAAGGGATAAGGTTAGAAATATGATACAAAAAGATGTCCCATGACATCAGAAGTCTTCAGTGAATCCCGTCTTGAGAACCTACCTACTCACGGGCAAATCCATAGGTTCCTTCTTTGATGTGCCTTGTCCAATCCTGACTATCTTGAGACTTTGACTTGCCCCAACATTAACCTGTTTGTGGCCATCAAATATACCAAGCCTCTTCCTTTTCCTTTTTCGACTATTGATGCGTTGAGGCTTGATCTTTGCTCAAAACTGGTGATTCATTTTTTATATCTTTTTTCTTTTTTCGCTTTTTTCTCTTCTTCTTGGTTAGTTGTGATGGTGATGATGACACAATTACTGTGAATCCTACTGCCTTTTCTTGAAAATGCTCTAATGGAATATTTGAAGTACCCAAGCTTTTTGAGCTATGCCCAAATTCTCCATTCTTATTCTACTCTGTTAGGGGGAGGAAAAAGTTTGTCAACACTGCATCAGTTCCTGGCTTGTATGACCCATAGATAATCTCATTGTTGGGTTTCCTTGGATTCTCAACATGCTATCTTTGCTCTAATTCCCAATCAAGCCTAACAAGGTTATTATTAGGCATGTGGATGGTGGCATATGATAAGTCCATTGGAAGGCTACCATCTAAATCTGATGCCCATTTTCTTGATAGGAACATTCCCCATGCATCAGAGATATCTCTTACAACAATATCCATAGTCATTATTTTGTCTGGGTATGTAGCTAGGAAATCCTGTAAATCTTTAATTATCCTACACACTTCAATTCTTTTGGAATCCATTGAACATATTTTATGATAGGGTCTATGTTAATTTTAGATAACAATGGTATGTTCTATGCTTAACACAATTTACTTCAATGTTCCTTTAGAAGCCCAATAAAAATATCCAATTATTTGTACTAGCAATGAAATCAACCATTAATCATATTAACAATAAATGCAGATAGAACATAAAAACAAACGTCGAAGGCAAGCCAAAACAAGAGGACACCAAATTTGGCAAATGTTAGGGAGAAACCCCAATATGGGGAAAACCCTTTGATCAAATCTTCTTATTATTATTCAATAGTTCAACAGAGAGAGAGTACAAAAGTCAAATAGACTAGCCCAATACAAAGTCAAATCAACCCTATCAAATTCTACAGTCAACTGCAATACAAAATCAACCCTAACCAGAAAGTCAACGTTGGTCAAAGCAACAACAAAACACCTCCTTTGAAACTTGGTTAAAGGCAGTCCAATACAGCCTCCAGCAAAGGTCAAAGTCAACCCAAAACAGTCCCAACAACTCTGGTCAAAATCAGTCAAACAACAGTCAACCCTGTGGTCAAACAACCCCAAACTCCTCAATTTCTGTGCTAGAGAATGCGGCCTAGAGAAACCGGAATTTTGCCTCCAAAACTGTAGTCAAATTCAGTCAAAACAACCTTGGTCAATGCTGGTCAAACTGTCTGAAATTCATTTCTCTTTTAGCCAAGAAATTTTGTCTTCCTAGCCGCACGTGTGAGAGAGAGAGAGAAGATGCCCAAGTTGTATGAACCAATCTGATGGAGAGAGAAAAGAATGTGTGAGTGAATGATAATCAAATGAGGTGTGAGGTCTCTTCTGTTTATACACTTTGTTGTGGGTGAAGAGACACATCCATTGGGCTTCTTGAGCCTACGTTAAGCTGAGGCCGACTGAACAATTTGTACATGTGAGGGAATAAATTCAAAATCGCACTTATGCTTGTCCGAATGAGGTGACCTTTATATCAATCTTGGACCTCTTGAAAAGAGGAATCCAATGCAATAATCATCTCCATCCTATGAGTTGTCCCAAGGTGGAATTTGGACCTAGTTGCCAATTTTAACACTCCCTCTCAATTAGGGATGTAATGACCCATTTCGATCTATAAGCAAAAGAGTATTAGCATGCATATGATGTATGCATATGATAGCTACATATGCATACATCACATATCTTACACTAGTATACTTATTATTTTTTTTTGTTTTTTGTTGACTAGTAGAATCAGCAACGGTGGTGGTATCGTACTCGCATTACACGGGGTCGAATCCCACTGGCTGCCACTATAACCTCTAGGAGGAACCGCCCAACCCGCAAGAACAACCCTCGGGTAAGACGAGGCTCGAACTTGTGACCTGCACAGTGGCACAGACGACTTAACAGATCGTCCGCTGGCCACGAGACCAAACCTCTGCGGGCATTAGTATACTTATTAAATAATAAGGAAAAATGTTTAAATGAATGAAAATGGGCTAAATACCTAAATTATTGAGAAGAGAGATATTACCTAAAATCCGATACTCACAATATACATATTAAATACTTCATACTTATAAGGTTGTTAAATAAAATTTACAATTTCAGTCCTCCTAATGTAAATATTGATCACTATAGAGTTGCAGTTATAAGTTAATTATTGTTAATATATATATGTATATAAATATTATATTTATAAGTTAAAGTTTCTAAATCAATATAAACAAAACATTTGATATACATGTATAACTATTGATTTTTTATTATAATTAAATTTATAAAAGTTTAAATTATTTAGTTTTAAAAATGTCAAACATATCAAGATACTATCTGTTATATATATATATATATATATATTAGGTAACCTCACTTCCTTTTACACACAAAGCTAATATTTGTCAAATAAAATCTGATGAAGGAGGTGGAAGAGGGTGGTGACCGCCAAGGAAAGGTATTTATCCCAAGCATGTAGAGACACCAAGCAGGGGGTTTGGGGTAAGAAAGACTGGAAGGAGAACGGGAGATCTGAATCAGAGCTGGATATTCGAAGCAAAACTTGAGATTTGTGCAATTATTCTTGAAGCTTTTGGGCACGGAGGCCAAAATACTCCAATTAGGAAGTATTTTGGAGCTGGGTACCAAGGCTACATCAACACGGAAGCAACATCAAACTCAGAAAACAAGTATGTATATGTGAATTAAATTTGATAAATTATGCCTAGATTGTAATTGGTAAAGTATGTAGAAATTAGTGGTTTAAATTATGTTTGGTCCTTACAACTATTATCAGAGGCAGTTAGAACTCTGCGAGACATTACAGGCCTATTAAATCTCGTTTCCAAGCTTCTGCATATTAGCCAGCCTCTGGTTGTTTCCATTTCTAATTGTGAAATTCAATTATGTGTTGTAACTTCACAATTTCCACTTGGAAAAATGGACGACCGTCTTAACGTGTATGGCTATATTTTCCATGTATTTTTTCTTACTGTCCACTTCATCACTGTTCCAAAGTCAAATTTATATTAAAGAGGAGGACCATATGCGAAAACTGTCGATATTTTCTCTTACGTTTCACATTCACTGATTCAACTAAATTTCTTTGACAGAAAGAAAATTTCCCCTTGATTTTTTGTGTCGTTGTCTATAACTTTATTAGAATTGATGCACTGACCCTGTATATGACATATCCATAGAGCTTTTTGTACTCAATTACAACGTAGTGCTATGAAGATGAGTTTTTATGTATTGAGATACTTACTGCAAAGGTAGAAAATATTTTATTTTTACTTTGTGTGTACTCTTTATATTTTTGTCTGTTTTAGGGTTATCGTTCTTGACATAGAGTTATGACAAGTTTGTGAGCTAACATATTTTAATGCGGTATGGTGTTTTGGAATATTTGCACACCTATCTTGCTACTTGCTTTTGTAATTATTTAGTGAAATGAAAGCTGTAATTGCTCAAGTCACTTCATATTGGTGGCTTGAGTTATATATTCATAACCTCAGATTTATCTATTTAATGCCCTCTCAATGTCTTTAGTTCCTCATACTGCTTATACTATGAGCCCATTATCAATCTTTGCTGAAATCATCTTGACTTTTATAGGCACGCTGGTAGCCGCTCTTGGAGGGAATTCTTCCATAACCAGGGCTTCTCGCTGTTTTCCCACCTTTGTGTCCCACTCTTATTCTGTCTGATGGAAAAAAACACTCGCCGAAAGCACCTTCTATTAATTCATGCAGGGTTTGTTTATTGATCTTCTTGCCAAGTCATAACACATTAGCAATCCGTCTCTTGACGGTGGATGATTTTTTTCGGTTGTCTGTCACTTACAAGCAGAACCGTCTAATTCCTTCTGTTGCGTTGGCATTGGAGAAGTGTTAAAAATAATAATAAATCAATTACCTGTTACATGGAGAACATTTCTCTTGGATCGATCTCAGAGTACACGATAAAGGTTATTGACATAATAAGTTAATTATATAATACTTTTGTTGTGGGCTTCGTCGTTGAATAGGTCGAGAGTTATTTTATGTCATGTGTCAAACTCTTTTATTTCTAACCCAACTGTAATTATAGGTGTTTTGCCGTACTCATATGATTATTAACAGTGCAAGTTTAAGCGGCTATATGTCTTGGGTTGTGCATATATATATGATAATAACTTAATTATATAATTAATTTTGTTATTATCTGAGATTAGGATACCTTCATCTCTTTTCAAAAATCTCATATAGGACATTGTCATCTCCATCTCTTTCTCCAAGAAAATAAATGTGTGTAAATCCCTTCTTTACCTTGTTGGAGATAACAATATATATATATATTTATATATATATATATATATATATATATATTATATAATATTATATATGTCACGTTGGAAAAGGTGAGGATGGGTGACAACTATGAAGATATTTTTGCAGTGTTCCAATCTCTCATGCTTGTGGCATACATTAAACAAATTTCGAGAATAAAAAAAAAAAAACGAAAGAGACAAGAAACTTCAACGCAGTCCTCTTCACTTATCCATAGATAACTATTAGCGAGCTACAAAAAATGTTTTTTATTCTTCACTTCACCATATATTTCTTAACCTTTACATTCACCGAATACTTGTCCAAATAGTGGTATCGAATTGTTTACTTATACTAGTCATATCAACCTCAACCGTCATATCTCTTTGTGTTTAGAACTGGGGCCGACCATGACTTGTTCACTATTATTTTCGCTCTTAGAAATAGAATAGTATATGTAGGGACTTATGTGCATTGTGCTTTAGGATAATAAAGTTTTAAGATGTGGACTTATGTTAAGCTGAAAGGTTTTCTTTTATTGTACAAATGCTAGTCTTATGTGGGATAATTGGTAGGGTATGTGATGTGATTTTACAATTAAATTTTATTATAAAATAATATTTATTAGTCAATTGGCAATAGTTTAAATGAAATAATATACCATATATGAAAACCATTACTAAATAGTAAGTTTGGAAATATTATACTATGATGGTTCACATTTAATAATTTAAGTGTGCTATAAATTTTAAAGAAAACTCCTAATATTTTCATTGAATTAGCGAACTTTAAATATTCCAGAGAGTACTTGTATATTATGAGGATCTTTATGTACATGAACCAGATTTAAATACCCATATTTATATTTCCTCTATCAACGAAGTAGTCATTTATCGGTGACATAATAATAAATTATTTGCTAAGATTTCATTATTGTTGTGAATTATTTCATTTGAATCAAATAAATTTTTAAAATGAAGGTTTGATATAAATTTTGACCCATTTGTAGTTTTAAAATCATATTTTTACAACATTGTTTAAAAGCGTTGCATAAATAAAAGTAAAATATAATATATTTTTAAATTAAAAGTTATGCATTTAATTTTAACATTTAAAACTTAAAATAAGATAATATTCCGAAGTGATATTACACCCATTCATTGTGATAAGTATTATTGTGCATTAGGATAGAACACCATGAATTAGGACAAGGAGGTAGCGATGCCATCCTCCTTGACCTCAGTACCAGTGACCTGCCTAGCAGGTAAAAATAGCAACAAAAAGAAAACTATACCCGTTTGTCAGTTTGAATTTGCAAAATTATATATGTTAAATCTAAAAGTATACCTCAGAGTTTCATAATTTTATTATTTATCCAGGAAAAGCTACGATGGTAAGGACATATCAACGTCGACGTCGTGACTAGGTCGCCATCACCATCGTCATCACCGTCGCCATCACCATCGTCATCATCACCATCGTCATCACCATCGCCATCACCACCACCACCACCACCATCAAGACCATCATCAACGCCAATCGCTTCAGCATGTGAGTTAACTGTTATAATGCTCTCATTGGAAGCCGTCTTGGAAACATTAAAAGGGCCGCCAATAGTTAATACCAAAGAAGAGCAACTTCAACTTGAAGAAAGAAATCCAACAGATCCCAAAGGCTCTGATTATAGACAATCAAAGGAAGATATTTCTAGGGAGTTGCAGAAAATTAAACTCCTAGAATTTTCAAGAGGACAAGTTGGAGTACGTGCCGAAACATGGCTAGAAGGAATGAACAAATGTTTTGGGTTAAGAGAATACTCTTCTACCTCCAAGACGAAGATTGTCATCTTTCAATTAAGGGAAAGTGCCTTGGTTTGGTGGGGAAATCTAGAAAAACAATTACATCTCACAGTGGATAATGTCCCCTGGGAATTGTTCGAGGAAAGATTCTGCGCTAAATACTTACCACCTTACTATCAAGAGTAGCAAGTTGGGGCCTCTCATGCATTAGTCCAAGGGAACAAAACAATGGAGGAATATGAGATAAGGTTTATGGAGCTTGTGAAATATATTCGTTATCTAGATACTGACGAACGTCAAGCTGAATGCTTCGTATATGGGTTAAATCCTCGCATCAGGGCCATGGATAGGATGTGGAAACCATCATCAGTAGGTGAGGTAGTTGAATGTGGTCGTTATGTAGAGGAACATCTGGGGATCAAAAGAGGTGTCAGGCCAACAAAACCCCTACAACCAGGATTTCTAGGAAAAGATCCCTGAAACTTCTTCAGGGGAAGTCGCTCGAGACCACCTCCTTATAGTAATAGATTTACCCCAAGAGGTGTAGGAGCAAGAGCTCTTATGGCAATTAATACTATAGGTATTGAATCATCAAACACAAGTCCATGGAAATCTCGAGGAACTACTAATAGAGGAACAAACGCGAGAGGAAGTAGCACAAGAGGACGGAGCTCCTGGTCTAGAAACTCACAATTTGACTCAAAGAGATCACCCTAGGTTAATTGTTGGGGATGTGGAGGACCGCATTTTTAATGTGATTGCTCCGAAGCTTCGTCAAGTATAATGCATAGAGCAGGAAAAGGACCATCATCAAATACCCAAGGCAATCATAGAATCCATGCAGTAGTCAACAACAACTAGGCAACAGATCAATCCACTGTAGTGGAATCCTCAGGTTTTATTAATGGCATAAAACTCAAAATCTTATTTGATATTGGTGCCACTGATAGTTTCATTTCTTCATATGTATTAAATAAATGTGGGTTGGTAGCCCGTAAGCAAAACGATTTCAGGCAGGTGGAAATGGCTTCAGGAGAACCCAATCCGTAGATTTAAGTGTCAAGGAATGCAAAGTTGACCTAGGGATCTATTCGACTAAGTTAAAAGTTTACGTCACAGCCCTAGGAACTTATGACCTCGTCATAGGGATGGACTGGTTAGAAGTTCATCAAGCATGGGTAGACTGTTACGGGAAAACATTCTTTGTATAAAATGACGGAGAGACGATCCAAATCCAAGGTATTAAGAGGAAAGTATCTTTACACTTCATTTCAACAATGCCAATGAAGTGTTGTTTAAGAAAAGGTTGTCAAGTATATGCAGTTGAAGAAGTAAGCAAAGAGAAAGGATTGTCCTTCGAAAAATATTTAGTATTATCCAAATTTCTAGATGTTTTTCCAAAGGAACTACTAGGATTACCTCCCGAAAGAGAGATGGCTCACAATAGAATTGAAACCTGGTAGAAAACCAATATCTAAAACACCTTACAGAATGACAGCTCCAAAACTTCAAGAATTACAAATTCAGTTTAAAGAACTATTGGATATAGGACACATTCGACCTAGTATTTCACCTTGCGGTGCTCCTATAATTTTTGTCAAGAAAAATGATGGCTCCTTGCGGTTATGCATAGACTGTTGAGACTTGAATCGAGTTACAATAAAGAATCGATATCTAATGCCTCGACTTGATGACCTCTTTGACCAAATGAAGGGAGCTGCTGTCTTTTCAAAAATCGATCTACTATCAAGTTATCATCAACTAAAGATTAAGAAAAGCAACATCGCTAAGACTGCATTCCAAACACGCTTCGAGCATTATGAGTTCAATGTGGTACCATTTGGGTTGACCAATGCACTAGTAGTATTCGTGAACTTTATGAACATCGTTTTCCGCAAATACCTCGATCGATTTGTATAGAGAATTGTTTTCCCGTAACAGTCTACCCATGCTTGATGAGCTTCTACAGGGAATGACTATTAATGTAAATATTTATAAATGAAATTATCAGATTTCGTGGAGTACTTAAGAAGATCATATCAGATAGAGATTCATGATTTACTTCAAGATTCTGGACTTCTATGCAATCAGCCTTAGGAACTCAACTAAATTGAAGTACAACTTATCATCTTCAGATTGATGGACAAACAGAAAGGGTGAACTAAGTACTAGAAGATATGTTGAGAATGTATGTTATGGACCAGCAAACACACTGGGAAAAATACTTGTCCTTAGTCGAATTTTCATATAATAACAGTTACCACAGTTCAATTGGAATGCCTTTATTTGAAACATTGTACGATAGACCATGCATGTCACTATTAAGTTGGGACAGGTTAGAAGATTGAGTGATATTTGGGCCAAAATTAATTCAAGAGATGGAGGAACAGGTAAAACAAATTACACAACGGTTAAAGGAGGCACAAGATAGACAAAAGAGTTATGCTTATACTCACAAGACAGATAAGAATTATGAAGTAGGGGATCAAGTTTGATCCACATCAGACCAAATAAAAGTACTATCCAATTCAGAAAAGGGACGAAGTTTTCACTTTGATTTATTGGACCATTCAAAATCCTTGAAAAAGTTGGACTTGTCGCCTATCGTCTTGCATTGCCACCCCACTTGCCTAAAGTCCATAATGTATTTCATGTATATGTATTCAGACATTACATAGTCGACAAATCTCATAACCTTCAACGGAAGGAACTGCAGGTATCAGACGAGAGAACCATTTCGGTCGAACCATTACGTATACTGGAACGTAGGGTTTCAGAACAAAGGAACTATCTGGTAGACCAAGTCAAGGTCCAGTGAGACAAGTATAGCCTTGGATCAGCTACCTGGGAAGATACAAAAATCATATTTTAGGAATACCCCAACTTGTGTTGAATTTGAGAAACTTAAAGACATATTTTGTATATATTTACTTTACTTTAAATCAGATACTTAAAGCTAATTTAAGATGACCACATGTAAGAATGAAATTTTTATGTTACTGGAACATGATATATGTCATTTTCTTAATTCTACTGGTACGTGGATACGAATACAAATTAACATTGTTGAATTATGGATACCTATATGGAGTTAAGTAATTGATTAACCTTGTTATGAAATCTAAATTATGAATTATGTTATGGATGAGAGAGCTATAACTTTATTTCATTTCTGCATATCAACATGATTGATGAGATAGCGATAAAATAATGATTACATTTAATATGAATGCTAATAATAGGAGCTGGGTATGACCAAGTATGTTATACCGTAGATAACATGCATGAATTATACAAAAACTGTTTAGTTTAAATATATTTATGCATATGTTATGATGTGTGGACAAGTGTTTACATTGCAAATAACATCGTTACCAAATGGCCACGTGATGACAAAAGCTCCAAAAATAATTGAAACTCAATAAGATTCCATGATAAGGTGTTCACCTTGGTTCTACTAGGAGGGGTGGAGGTATTGCCCACCATTTATCCTCCAAAACTTGGAGTTATGGAAGGACTCTGCAGATCACGTTCCCTTAGACATGTGATGATCACTGCCAAATGCCTACTGGACAATTAAGTCGATATAATCGACGTTGACACCCATAAGAGCCTATGAATGGTTAGATCAATATAACTAATGCCATGACATATTCCAGTAGAGGACGAATAGGAAGGGAGCAGAAGAGATTAGGAAGGATAGGATGATTCTAGAATAGCTTGGGATTCTAGTCGGGGCAGGGAATGACTATTAAGTTTATAAAACTTTAAATGTTCAAACAAAAAATTCAATCTTGAGATGCAATCCTTACATGATCACGCTAATTGTAATATCCCTAACCTGGAATATCCCTGAAACCCTAGCAAAACTCCAACCAAATACATGCAAATAATATAATAACCCAAAGATGACAAAATAATAGTGGTACAACATATAATAATATAGGAAGGAAATATAAGCAAATACCCAAAAATGCAGCATGAAATGCTAAGCCATTTTATTATACTGAGCAATAAAATGAGTATAGGAGGTGATCAGGAAGATGGCACCTTGACTTGCACAAGGCAAGTGAAGAAATACTCGCATAATAACAAAGAATGGCCTTTCTGCATGGATGCTGCTGGGACACTGCCATGCTGCTGCTACGGCTAGAAAACAAATGATGATTTGGGGCTACTACCCCCCTCGGAAAATGCTAAAACTCTGGGATCGGACTCTACTCAAGAAACCCACAAAAACCCAGAAAGCTTTCCTGGAATAGCCGAACCCCGAAAATCACCCCCTTGGGGATCTGCGCAGTTCCTCAATGCTCTACGCTGCCACTGAAGAAACCCCTTCAGAACTTGCCTGAAACTCTGCCAAAAATCCTCCAATAGGCAAGGGCGGGTTCCCTGCTCAATCACCCAGCATAAATCCTCCTGCAAAAACCCCAATCCAACACTACTGCCAGAAAGAACTGCGTCCCTCTTCGTGTTGCGTAGTCCTCTAGAAACCTGATGAAACTGCTGCTGAAATGTTGATAAACTACTGCTGAAATGCCAATGGAAATACCTTGCCCGAGCAGGGACTCGAAGTCCCCCGGGGCTAAGGGTGAGATCTCAGAACGGAGACACTCAATGCACTAAACAGTGCTGCAGACCAGCTAAATAGCCAGCGTGCTCAGAAGTCGAAACGACTAGCTCAAAATGCACATAACTGAATGATCCAAAATGAGGGGGCTCCTCTCTATTTTATAGCCTTTGCCTCTCACAATCCCTAGGCTCACCTCCTCCTGCGTGATTCCCCTCTTTCCATGTATTCTTTCCTCATGCGCAGTCCCTCCATGTGTCTGCTTGGGCTCCATTTCTGCGTCCCCTTTTGGCCCCCCTTGGCTCCCCTTTAAGTCGCAACATTGTGCTACTAGGAAGTGACCTTTTATTCTTAAAGTGAGTTATGTCCCTCGTCCTCACTTTTTTATTTATAAATAACTATAGAAGGCAAAAACTGGGCAAAATCGAATATTCCAATTAGCCATGGCTAATTAGGAATATTACAGTCTCCCCTGGCAAAATGTTGCTTGTCCTCAAGCAACTGAAATGATGGATGCTGCAAGATCTTTTCACTCTCCCAAGTGGCATCCTCATTCGGCAAATTCTTCCACCTCACCAAGAATTCCCGGAATATCCTGCTCCGCAGTTGCCTCTCCCTAGTATCAATGATAGCCTCCGGCTACAATACCAAATGCCCCTCGTCATCCATGGGTGGTAGCTCATCTGTCACTATCACCTGTTGCCCCAATGCCTTTTTCAGGCATGATACATGGAAAACGTTATGAATCTTGTTGCCTTGGGGCAGCTCCAACTCATATGCAACCTGTCCAACCCTGCGTATCACCCTGTATGGCCTATAAAAGCAAGGCTTAAGCTTCTCAGCTCCCTTCTGTTTTAGTGACGACTGCTGGTATGGCTGTAATCGTAGGTAGACCATGTCCCCTACCTCGAACTGTCTCTCCACCCGACCCCTGTCGGTGTACAGCTTCTGCTAATTTTGTGCTGTAGCCATGTTATCCTTCAGAGCTTGGAGAATATCCTGACTCTCTTGGATCCATATCTTGGCTCTGGGAGCCTTGCTATCACCAAACATCACGTCAGCAAAGGATAAAGGATGATACCCATATAAAGCATAGAATGGTGACATACCAATGGACATGTGATGTGAAGTATTGTAGCAGTACTCCCCTAGATTCAGCCACCTCAACCATGCTCGTTGCTGCCCACTGACATAGTTACGCAAGTAGCCCTCTAGCCACTTGTTAACTATCTTTGTCTACCCATCCGTCTGTGGGCAATAACTGGTACTCAGTGTCAACTTCGTCCCCACCAACCGGAAAAGCTCCTGCCAAAACCCGCCCATGAAACGGCTGTCCCTATCACTGATGATGGTCTTAGGAAGACCATGTAGCCTGAAGATCTCTCTAAAGAATAGCTCGGCCAATTGTGCTACTGTATAGTGTGCGGATATGGCAAAAAAGTGTGCGTACTTTGTCAGTCGGTCAACGACGACAAAGATGCAATCCTTGCCCTGTACCATGGACAACCCTGTGATGAAGTCCATCGAAATACTCTCCCTTTTCCCCTCCAGAATGGGAAGAGGCTGCAATAATCCCACAGGATGGCTCATCTCTCCCTTGTTCCTCTGGCAAACATTGCACTCCCGGATGTGCCGGAGTACGTCCTCCTTGAGGCCCTTCCATGAGAACCTCTCCCTAATGGCCCTGTAGGTTTTGGTAAACCACTGATGTCCTGCCAACAGTGAATCATGTGATGCCTGGAGTATCTTCTTCTTGAGCTGAGACCCCTCAATCAAGAAGATCCAGTCCCTGTAATAGATGATCTCATCAACCACCCTATACCTATCATCTGCCACCTGCCCATCCAGAACCTCACATGCAAACCTATCTTTGGAGTACTCTACTAAGAGTCAAGCCCTCCAGTCTGTATCCAAGCTCATAAGAGACGTGGCTGGTCTACGTGAAAGGACATCTGCTACCACGTTGTTCTTACCCTTGACATACTCAATGTCAAAGTCATATGCTTGGATCTTGCTGATCCACTTCTGCTGCCTCATCTGTAGCTGCTTCTGCTCCAAAAAGAGCTTGAGGTTGTTGTGATCAATCCTCCCCCTGAACCTGTTACCCACCAGATACTGCCGGTACTTAGCCAAAGCATGCATGATGGCCAGCATCTCCTTGTCGTATATAGAATACAACCTCTCGTGTGGAAGGAGCCTCCGGCTCTCAAAGGCTATAGGGTGACCTCCCTGCATCAACACTGAGTTGATCCCCTCTCCCGACGCATCACACTCCAAAACAAAAGGCTGCGTAAAATCTAGAAACGCAAGCACTAGGCAACTGCTCATAACCTCCTTGAGCCTGTCAAAGGCTCGCTGCGCTGTATCTGACCAACTGAAAGCCCCCTTCCTCGTCAAATCTGTCAGGGGTGCAGCAAGCTGTGAGAAACCTTTGACGAACTTCCGGTAGTAAGTACAAATGCCAATGAATCCTCGAAGTTCCGTCACATTTCTCAGCTCTGGCCATTCTCTGATGGCCCTGATCTTCTCCCCGTGGACTCTCACTCCGTCCACTCCTATAATGTGTCCCAGATACAACATCTCTGTCAACCCAAAACTCACACTTGGAGAGTTTGGCATAGAACTGCTGCTCCTGTAAGATATGTAATACCGTCTCAATGTGTCGGAGATGCTCCTCCCAAGTCCTGCTGTAAATGAGAATGTCATCAGAGAATACCAACACAAACTTCCTCAGGTGACTACAGAAGATGTGATTCATGCAGGACTGAAATGTAGCGGGGGCGTTGGTTAGCCCAAAAGGCATCCCCAAGAACTCAAAGTTCCCATAGTGACACCTGAAGGCGGTCTTGGGAATGTCCTGCTCCCTCACACGAATCTGATGGTACCCAGATCTCAAATCAATCTTTGAGAAGAATCGTGCTCCCCTCCACTCGTCCATCAACTCATCGATCTTGGGTATGGGGTACCTGTTCTTCAGGGTCTTCTTGTTCAAGGCCATGTAGTCAATGCACATCCTTAATGTACCGTCCTTCTTCTTCACCAACACCACAGAAGAAGCAAAAGGACTCGTGCTCGGTCGAATGTTCCCAAGAGCCAGCAACTCCTGGATAGGCCACTCAATCTCGTCCCGATAGGCCTTGGGGTGCCTATAGGGGGTAGTGATCACTGCCTGGATGCCCTGCTCAAGCTCGATAGTGTGCTCAAACCCCCAATCCGGTGGCTGTCCTGGTGGAATCTCTCCAAACACTATGGCATACCGATCAAGGATGGACTGGATCTCTGGATGTACCGTCTGCCTTGTAGTCCTTGCCTCTGATGCACGCAGCTCCACCACCCACTCTATGTCTCCCTTCCGGAAGACTGCCTCCATCCGATGAGCCAACACAGTCTCAGGCGGATATGTGTGTTGTCCCCGTATCTTCTCATGCCTCCCTGTCTTCTCATCATCCCACTCCATCTCTAGGGTCTTCCAATCCGTCGTGACGTTCCCTAAAGTAATAAGCCACTGAACACCCAGTATCATGTTGGTGTCCGGAATATCGACCACAAAAAAGTAGTCAGTCAATGTGTAGGTGCCCATCGTCACTGAAAGCTCTGGAACATAACGAGCACACGTCATGGTCTGATCTCCTGGGACCAATACTGAAAATCCATCGAAGCTCTCTGTCTGAATACCTCTCCGCTCAACCATCTGTGCATCGATGAAGTTGTGGGTTGCCCCACTGTCAACCAAAACTGATACGCGCTGGCCATGTACTGTCCCTCGTACGCGTAGCGTCAGATACTTGGGAACTCCTCGCAACGTTGCAAGGGCCCCTCCGGTGGGTGCAAAAGATGCACCACCTGCTGCTGGTGGTGGAGGTGGCAAAGGCCCTCTATGGCATGGCTATCTCCTGCCTCC